>BQNB010016440.1:0-32313 GCA_026074375.1 Tanacetum coccineum
TGAACATCTTCCATTCTGTAGGCTCTCTGTAATGATTACTGATGAAGAAAACTGAGTATAACAAATTTGATGAAGAAATAAAATTTCCCAAACTTGTGTCTTATGTCTTGTTTATCTACGTGACGTCGAAACTCATACTAAGACCAAAAAGTATAAGTAGACCGCAACCTCTTGAAAGAATCCTCAACTAATATGAGACACTGAGCACTACAATGTAACTCCTTTAAGTGATAGTTTACCAGGTCCTCAACCAACCACCACTTGACCGCTAGAAACTAGATAAACCAAGACCCAATCATAAACCGTAAATGTTCTAGCAAGTTATCATTGAAATCATGCAACCACCCAACCCCGATTTCAAGATAAAATAAGTAAACTCCTTCGTAAAACTCACTTCAATCTCAAATAAGAGATACCAAATAAACTCCGTAACTAATTTTTTTGCAATAAATCCAAAAATATTAGCCTTTAAACATTTAAACCAAAATCAAAACACTCTTGAACCTGTGTGTGTAACAAATCAAAACACCAAACTCTTCTGTGTGTGTCACCCATATGTTCGAGATCACCTTTTCTCGAATGAAGCTAACAGTCAAAACCTTTTCTCGGATATCAATAGCAGCATAAGATATAGAAGGCGGCACAAAGTATCTCTAAGTAGTATTAACAAATACGCCCAAGCAGCAGAAATTTACTTTGAAGCCCAATAGTAATAAAGCCCAAAAACAATTCTTCTTTGAACATATGCTATATTAACTGCTTAGACATCACCAATATAAATGAGCAGTTTTAACCATACCTTGTACAACACCAATATGAAAACATATATACGTGCAAGCAATATTAATCTCTGAAGCCCAAACAGGTGACACGTGATGGCAGCAACATACTTGTGTGACATAAACTCCCTACAACTCTAGCAACATATAATTCCAAGCAATGTTAACATAGGGCCCACGATCACAACCAATCAGAACCCATGTGTATAAGATTAGGGTTTCTCCTCTCACAAACCCTCAAGCATAACGAACAAACATCATACACACAAGCAGCACCTCAATTAGAGTTTTCTTCCAACCCTATCACACGACTGTAACCAACTTATAAACAGCAGCTATATCAATGAAGAATCACTTTATGACAAGAAACAAAATAGATCTGAATCAGAAGATATACAAACATCGTTTTGAAAGATAGGATTCTTTTCTCCATATGTATGAGTACAAGTACGTGATCTGTTACCACCATATTCAATAAGAACATATGGATCTTGTCTTGATATCCATTGTAGTAGTCTTCACCAGTACAAGGTTTAGCAATACAACACGAGCTACAATAATAAATCCATGCACGCCCTAGACAACTTACAAGAATAGCGGTGTAAAGATCAACAAACATTCAAGAACTATTCAAGTGAAACCCTAATTGAAAAATCTTTATGATGCTCAAAACCCTTTAAGAATAGTAACAATTCTTAACAATCGTATTGCATACCTAAATCAGGAAGAGATGACGATTTTAAACCTTGTTATATCAATTAAACTTCAAAACCCCATAAAACTTTAACCACAAATCAATTTCTTAAAAAATTAGGGTTTTAGGGTTTCTTCAAAACCTTGTAGATCCTAGATCGAGAGCCACGAGGCTCTGATACCAATTGTGAAAACCTAAAACACGTGATAGTTTCTTTGATCGTTTAAGCTCCTGTTTGTTTAGAACATGATCTAGGATGAATTAATAACAAAGGCGGAATATTCAAACATATAATCATTGTTATTAATACAAGGTTTTTCATCATCATCACCTAAGATACATGACTACTACAAGCCTCAATCTTACCTGATCAATGGTAAGACGGTTACATCAACAAACTATAACAGGAATCATAAGATTCTTGAGGCTACACCATCATGCTAGCATCTATCTCTTGTGGGACGTGTAAACCTACACACACAACACGTTTTACACCTTTGGTGCACACACACTTTTTGGCATACTTAAAACCTATGTCTGTGATATAGGGAGAGATCATGACTTACAAAGGAAACATAATACAATTAGGAAACTATTAAATAGTATTAATCAACATTAATTCTTTCCTATCAACAATTAATAGCATTAATAACTTGTCTTTATCCTTTTAAGCAAGTCATCAATGTTGTTCTTGTTTCCTTCTTTAAGGAGATCTTCTGAAATCTTACATCTTTTGAAGAATTCCTCCTTTGTCTTTTAAGTCCTTCTTGTTTCATTCTTGTTTTGTCTTATCAACTCAAATATAATTCCTAACAATCTTTCCCTAGTTGATAATGACAAAACCAAATAAGCACAAACTTCCCCTGAAGTTAATATACGAATGAAAACTTCCCCTTAAGCTATGCAATTCCACCAAGGATCCATAAGTTGCAAATCGTCAAATCTTCTTCCCCTTTTTGTCAATATCAAATAGGAGACTAAAGTATGCAACTTTGATCTTCACAACTACGAACCAATATTACACTTCTAATCCAAGTATTCCAATGACCCAAATTGCCCTTCATTACGCACCTTAAGACAAATGAACTTGAGCAGTAGAAACTTACACTAGCAGTAGTAAAAACCTTCACCTCTTGTAGCACATGTAAATGGTTAAACATTTTGACAACAAGCTTCCCTTGAAACCCATATGTTAACTATTTTTTGAATGTAGGCTCTATGTAATGATTATGAAATTATGCTAAGTAGTTAGTAATGGTAGTATAAAGTTACCACTGCTAGTTAGTTAATATGGTTAGCAATAAGTTTAGTACTTGTTAGCATAAAGTTACTGTGTTAGTTGAATTTAAACACTGCTCAGAGTTGAGACTGAAATATAAGCTAAAGTAGTTAGTGCTGCTAGTAGTAATGTTAAGATTGCTAGTACATGTTACTACCGTGAGTACATATTAGTACTGCTAGTACTAATGTTACTACTGCTTATGTTTATTAGTGCTGCTGGTATAAAAACTTTATGCTGTTGGATTACAACTACTAAAATACTTACTAATGTCAAGAGGATAAAGACGGTTTAAAGAGATAAAGATTGTTTGGAGAACAGGAATACTTGTGAAGATAAGTATTGAGATATTTTTATACAAGATATGTATAAAGTATCTGTTTAAGAGATTACGTTTATGTTTAGAAAAGATTATGATATCTAAGGAATGTATTGTAAGCCAACTAGGACTCCTAAGTCTATAAAAGGAGGCTCTAGGGCATTAGTTGAGATATACGTTTAGAAGTTTATGAGTTTTCATAGTTGTCAAGTCAATTAAGAAAATCTTCAAGGTTGTAAACTCTAGTACTAGTGAAGAGTACTTGTATTATTGATCTAATAATATTGGAGCGTTTGGTTATATCTTTGTTCATTCACGATTACTGTTTTATTCATAATACTTCTAGGTATTAAGGTGTAGATTCCGCATACACTTTAGTATACATACAAAGTTTCTATAACAAGTTATTTTGGATTTACCCAAGGTAATTTAACCTTAGACAACCTAAGGAATTGATCAAGGATTAGGATCAACACTTTAATCCCTAAGATAGATTATAATCAGCAAATAAGGATGCTTTATGCGGATGCGTTTACTTGTGACAGAATTCTACGTGTCTAGGTCTTAGGAAAAAGTAACGCCTAAGTCTTAAGAATGATATGCCGCTTCGAGATAAGTAATCATTGCACTAAATAAACAAACCAACGTTTTGATTAGTTAATAATGGTTAATACAGTTTTCTTATATTTGGCTAAACCGCTCTTTTATCTTCTGTTAATTTGCTTGCGTGCGTTTTAGTATCTTGAATTGATTTTAGTCACCACAAAACCTGTGTCAGTCTCTCAGGCTGAAAACCCCCCTTATCCATTAGATTTAGGATTAGCATAGGTTTAGCATAGATTAGACTAACTTAGATTAGGAAAACCAAAGTATTAATAAATTGAAAGTGTTCCTTGCTCTTAGTGATCGACACCCTACTTTCTACAAAACTCCCATCGACCAGGTACACTCCCGTTAAAGTGTTATTTTTGGTTAAGTCAGAAAAATATAAATTTAAAACTTGAATCACAAATCACACCCCTAACTACAACAAATTAAGTTTTTTGCGCTATTACCGGGGAGTGAGAACTAATCTTGATTTTTATTTAATATTTAGGTTTTTATCATTAGATTACATTAGATCTAACCCTTAGGATTAGTGTAATTTAGATTATTGTATAATTTTGTCTTTAATAATTTTCTTATGGTGCCCACGGAACAAAAGAAGGTTGAGGCCTATATCCGTGGATTGTCTGAAAATATTAAAGGGGAAGTTACATCGTCTGAACCAACAACTATGAACGGACGATTGGATCTATTAGGGTTGACATCGTCTGAACCAACAACTATGAACGGATATGGATATCTCCTCTTATACCACCCGTTTTAATGAACTAGCATTACTGTGTCCCGGAATGGTGCCCACGGCTAATACATTTGATAGATCTATTGGGGTTGACATCCCCCGTCCGGGGTTTGGATCCATTGTGGGAACACCCTTGAACGGACGATTTGTGATTAGAGAAATGAGGTATATTAGCGATGATACCTCGTGTGGGGGCAAAGAAAATTGTTTATTTCATATGGTAATTTATTACATATGTGGTTGATGTTAACGCTTGAGGTGTCATGAGCTCGGTGCAAATATTTATATAACTTGTTTGATCCACAATGTTATAAGATGATGTATAAAATAAAACTTGTGTTCATGTTATGGTTTATGAAAAACTCTATGAATTCACTCAACGTTTCGTTGACTTTTTAGCATGTTTTATCTCAGGTAATCAAGGATGATGGATGACTTGGAGTTCACGAGGAGGGTCTTGCGTGGTCTATGTTTGAACTTTTAAATATCCCCGTGTTAAAATGTTATGGTACAATTTGTTGTTTTGTGAAACACGATATTATGATGGGTGACTTTTGTGGTACTATGGTTTGACCATATGTCGAATATGGGATATTGTTCAAACATGTTATTTTGGGACCAATGTTATTATAACGTCTCTTTTGAGTCGTTCTTTATGAATTATGTGTGATTGGACTATGAAGTAACACCCATATATGTTCCGCTGCGTTGTCCCGAAAATGAGGGTGTTATATAAACAAGCTTTCATCAAAAGATAAAGACCCATGGAGTTTTACTATTCCTTGTGACATTGTCCAATTACACATTAATAATGCGTTAGCAGACCTAGGAGCTAGTATAATCTTGATGCCATATACGATGTATGAAAAACTTAGTTTCGGGGAACCAAAGGCTACTAGAATGAGTTTAGAACTTGCGGATATATCGATCTAATACCCAAGAGGAATAATCGAAAATGTGCTCATAAAAGTTGATAAATTCGTCCTTCCAATAGATTTCGTTATCTTAGATATGCCCGAAGACTCTAGAGTTCCTATAATTTTAGGAAGACCATTTTTGGCAATTGCTCGAGCTAAGATAGACGTGTTTAATAAAAAGATAACGCTAAGGGTAGGGGACGATGAAGTAATCTTCGACATGGATCAATACATTAAGAGACCACCAGCTGAAGATGATGAATGCTACGGGGTTGATGACTTGGACGACGTGATTAACGCAGAGGCCCAGGAATTACTGACAAACGATACGTCTGATTCATTTTTATTAAAGGGGCTAGAGAAATCGATTGATCAATCAGACCTAGAAAGTTGTGAGTCTTTTGAATGTAAAGCTGTCGATGATTCTGATTCAGGGGAACCAATACGGTGTATCGAATCTGTTAATACACCATATCCAGTTGCTCAGAAAACAGCAGAACCCAATAAAGTTGAAAGTGAACAACTTTATTCGGCCTGCTCTAACTAAATCAATGAGAAGAAACCTGAGCTAAAATTTTTGGCTCAACACTTAGAATACACATACCTGCATGGAGACAAATCTTTTCCCATAATTATCTCATCTTAATTGTTCGAAAAGGAGAAAATGTTACTTTTGCAAGTATTGGTGACACGTAAGGGGGCAATTTCTTGGAAAATGTCGAACATCAAGGGAATCAGTCTGTAACACCCCCAAAATGTGTCGCAGCGGAATAAAGGTCCGGGGCGTGTTACTTCTCAGATCAATAACACAAGATGTATATAGAACGACCAAAAAGTCGTTTAAAACTGATACATTGGATTAAAACAAAGTATTTGTTACATAAGCCGAAGCTTCACTTGTCTACTTGTCAAAGTACAAAGATTTCCTAGCCCATACAGTTATACAAAATGTAATGCTACAAAATCCTTAATGCATGATATCCCAATCTAAACCACCAATGTATCCCATGTACCTCTTGCTTACTGATCCCCTGAAAAACATTGCTTTAAAACGTCAACAATAATGTTGGTGAATTCATAGGTTTGATAAATCATATATTGTAGGACCACAAGATTTCCCAAGTGTATGATAATGCAACAGATGCAGACATCATATAAATGTAATTACGTTGCTCTAAGCTTATGACACTGAAGCTTGACGTGTATGAATACCAAATTAATGGCCTACATTGCCCGTGGTGATGTTCTAACCCGCAACATCCTATATTCGACATGGTATACGTTCGTTTGTCCAGTGATAGCTAATCACCCGAACGGGGTTGTCAAACCCAATAGATCTATTAATAACATTCGCGCTCACAATCCCGCAATTGACAGTTCATGCTAATGGGCTCAGATATGGGTTATCGCTACTTAGGCAACACGTAATCATAACATGAAAACTTAACCACTTGTGTCCAATTGTAAAGCATTGCATGTTTTTCACCCCAAAAACTTTATTAAAAAAACATGTAAAACGTGGGGCTATGAACTCACCTTGAGTGAGCGAATAAAATTAAAACGTTTATAAACATACTTTTGGTAAAATCGTCATAACTTTCACGTTTCTAATCCGTTTCTTGCGTTTCTTATGCCCATCTTTTCGTATTAAGATGAGTTATCATAATTTGACATTTTCCGTATTTTGACCCTCTAGTGAACAGTAACTGTAACACCCCCAAAATGGGTCGCAGCGGAATAAGGGTCCGGGGCGTGTTACTTCAAGATCAATAGCACAAGATATATAAGAACGACACAAAAAGTCGTTTAAAATGATACATTGGATTTAATTGAAAGACTTAATACAAAAGCATATAGGGTAAAATTGTGTTTAATAAGTAAAAACGTTTATAATTACCGTTTTAGTAAAACTGGCGTAACTTTCACGTTTTAAGCCCGATTCCCGCGTTTCTTATGCCCATCTTTTCGTATCAAGACGAGTTATCATAAATTGACATTTTCGAATTTCGGACCTACTGGTGAACAGTAAAAATTACTGTTCACATCAGACCTTATGTATATTTTTATCGATTTAATTGTCGTAAAACCCGTAAACGTCGTATTTTATTCGTTATAGCTCCGTTTTTAGTGATTCTTTCGAGGACGTTCTCGTAATTGAAAGTTCTATATATTTATGAGGTTTACAAAAATATAACTTTCTGTCATGAATAGTAACTTTTATAAAAATAGTTTTATAAAAGTATTAATTATCATAAACTCGCGAAATTCATAACTCGTTCGTTATTAATTGAAAAATTACGATTCTTATCATTTTGGAATCCTAAAAATATGTGTTATTTGTTAAAAATATCCACACTTGCTGTTTATAATTTTTATAAAAATGTTTTTATAAAAATTCCTTTACAACTCCGTTTATTAACGTATAACTCGTTTTTAACGTAACTTTTTCGTTATTAATCCGTTTGACAAGTTTCTTACCTTTTCGGAATCGTCGTGAATTGTATTATCTTATAAAAATATAAAATAAATAGGTAAATAATGTTTGGTTGAGCTTGTTGAATCCATTTTTAACCTTTTCTTTATACTTTACCACTTTTGTGTTTTACCACAAGTCTTATATATCATATATGTTATATATCATTTATATATTAGAATTTATTTGTCCATAATAGTCCTCATATGTCCAAGTTACCAAGGTTAGCAAATCCATGATAACACTTAAAGACCATAACTTTACTTAAGTAACCTTAATTTACTAGTTTTGTCCATAATCATTTTTACAAAACCAAAGTGTTACAAGTGTAATTCTCAAGATAACTTTATATTAAGTGTTCAAATAACATTAATATGAGTCCATATTTCATCTTAACTTGTCTTAAGTATTTCTTTATCTTGAACATATTATGAAAACTATAAAAACCCTAATTAACCCATATTCATTTTCAGGGGGAGTTTAAACCAAGAGTGTTAAATCACTTGTGTGACCATTTTAACATGATGTCATTAACATCATAAGGTATATAAAATGTACGATTAGATGACAACAAATAAAAACTTCTTTTACATGTTTAATAATCCTAAAGGGTGATTACGCTAAATAGAATAAACGGTATGCATAAAAATGAAAATTAATAAGAACTTATAAGAGTTTCAAGTAAACCTTATGAGGTATGATGATGATGATAAGCAAGTGCTAAACCCTTGTTTAGCCACAAAACCAAAGCTTGCACAAATAAAAACCCTTGTTTACTTAACAAAACCCTAGCTTCCTTTTTCTTGAGTAATACTTGGAAATGGTGATTCAATGGTTGGAAATACCTTAATAGATATCCATAGAAATATATGTGTAATGTGGTTTATGGGTTGTGTATAAAAAATTGATATGTTTGTGTTGTGGAGTGCTTGATGTCCTGAGCTATATAGAGCAAAAGGGATGTTTGTTTGATTTTTACTAAGTGTTAAAGCATGTAAGTGTTATCTCTCTTATGTATACATGTATATAAGGAGTAGATCTAGTCAAGGGAACATGTTATGGTCTTAGGGATGGGTCATGGTCTTAGGGATGGTCTTTAGGTCAAAGAAACAAGGCATGGTGTGGTATTAATGAGGTATGGTGTTCATTTGACCAAATGGAAGAGTTTTTCTTATATCACTTGTATAACTTTGTATCCATTGCAAGAATTTCGGCATAATAGAGCTATACATGATATATTTGAGTAAATTTTATGTATTGGGTATAAATGTGGGTATTTGTTGAAGCGTAGAAAAGTTTTGGTGGTTCCGGGAGTGCCTAAACGCAATTTATCGCGAAACGTATACACTTTACGTATCCGATAAAAATAAAATGAACAAAGTTAATAATTATCCTCAAAATAATTACTTAACCCTTGTTTGATGTAAACATTTAATTGTTTGATGCCCGTTTACATTGAACGCTAATTTTTAGCTTACGCGATTTAAACTTAATTCATGAAATCACAAGCAAACGCGTATAACACTAAAAATAAATAGTACATTTATCGACGTCATCAATGACTTGAAAACACAGGGTGTTATAAATAATCTGGTGAAACCGAAGTATAGTTAAGAATATTCATAGAGGTAAACGCATCCTCAATATCGGAAGTAGAGCGGTTGGGAGAAGACATCGTTCTGTTAACAACCCCGTCGTAAATAACATAAGTTATTTATGTAATAGTATAATAGATATGTATATTTACATACTTGTTCCGGAATGTAGTGGCACGGAGGACTTTGATGGCTAGAAAATAAATGTGATTATAGTTAAGGTTTTGACCTTGTTCTTTATAACCATGTCTCTGATACCAATCTGTAATACCCCCATTTTTACAATATAGCAGCGGAAGCTAATCTGGGGTATTACTTCATGGATACAACAATCATAATCATAGAAAACAACTTTAAAAGAAACGTTGTTGGAAAAATTTAGTTATCATTCATTATAATCAAAGTTTTTACAAAATGCAGGTCCCAAAATCTAAAACATTATGTTTGAATGATAACAGTTCAACCATCTTCGAGCCCATGCCACTCCGTGCCGCAACTTGCTCAATTACCTGAGATAAACATGCTAAAAAGTCAACACAATGGTTGAGTGAAATTCATAGGTTTGATAAACAGTTTGAATACAAGTCATAGTATAACAATTATACAAATACAACGTATTATTGAAAATGGTAATGGTCTATGTTCTTGGGTCATGTATTAGTATACCCGAATCATAGTCCAATGTATTATTCCCATGTTTGCTTGTTTGGTCTGTTTGGTCTTGTCTGGTATCAACACATTATTATCCAAAGTCAATTTAACGACTCGAAGAGCTCATATTATCAACATATTAATATCCAAAGTCAATTTAATGACTCGAAGTCAAATTTAATGAATAAGTAGAAATTTATAAGTACTAACATAATTAACAAGCCAAGTCAATTTAACGACTTGAAGTCAAATTTAACGACTTGAAGTCAAATTTAACGACTAATAGGATTTATAACTTAGGCATTGATTGTAATAGATGTAGTCAGAGTAGCATATATCTGTTAAAAACACTGTATCTTTGTATAATAGCATGTATACCCCTTACTGGGATATATGAAAGCATTTAAGAGATTAAAAGTTATGATTATGATCAATAAGTCCTTGAAAAGTAATCACATCGTTTCTATGGGGGGGAATAGAATGAATATGTAAAAGTGATTGTAATAAGCATGTATCTCCCCCGAAAACATAAAATAGTAAAAGAAGTCTATGAAATCACTTATCATAAGAGAGATATAGTTTTATAGCATGGTATCCCCCTCGCGGTTTATAAAAACATTCAAAAGATTTGAAAAGCGAGGCTATAAAACTTCACTGATAGGTAGATGTACTATATAATTGCCAAATACAGCCTATGCCCTTTATCACAATCTTTAACGGGTTTGTTTGATATATCAAAATGATGACGTAAAACAGCCACGTCAAGACAACCTGAGTAGAATATGTCAAGTCTTAGGAAATGTGTACTTTATAACTTTGGTTTAAGAGTTGATGATTTGAATGAAGAGTTAATGAGAATTAAATGTATCACCGTTCAGGCCAGTCATAATTCAGAAGTCCAATTCAGTAAACTTTGAACGAGCTAGGCAATATAAATCGCAAACCCAACAACTCGATTCTGAACGTAATACCAAGATGAAACCTCATAATATGAAAGCTCCCTAGTATTTGATATGATAAAATTCGTTTTAAGCGTTTAATCCATATCTGAAATGTTAAGCACTCCAAGCGTTAAGTAAAAGGTTATGGTCTGGTTAAGTTGTGAATGTGGTTTTTATACATTTTCAAATCGCGTTTACATTTTAGACCTGTGGGTTTGGAAAATTGCAAGTAGACCCCTGAGGTTTTCACTATTTACAAATTTGGTCCTTCAACTTTTATTGATATACAAAATAAACCTTAGACTGTGAAAAGTGACATAAATGATCCTTGGAGTTATAATTTTGATAAAATTACACTTTTAGCCCTTCTAGTTATAAGTTTCCAAAAGTTACATTATAATTACAAAACATGTTCAAATTGCCATGCAAGCTTAGTTTAACATTTCAATAGACATTTAATAAGTCATAATAAACTAAAAATAGTGAAGTATTAATGCAACACAGTTTAAAATAATGAATTCGTTAAGCTAGAAGCAAAACGTCATATTAGGGTTTCAAAAACGTAACGTGTGGTTTTAATCAAAATCCTATCAATAATCAAAAAGTGGTTATTTAACATTAATTAAGCATGCTAGGATAGAGTATAAGAAACAATAATTTAACCATTATAACCTTTAGTTTTAAGAAAAACGCGAAATTATGGGTTTTCGGGTGTACGGTTTTGGATTAAAAAGGCATAACACTTAGGTTTTTGAGTTCATAGCTTATATATTATGATTTTACAAGATCATATGAAAATTATAACGTTACATGAGCAGATAAAATTTGATAGAACCTCGGTTGACTTCAATTAACAAAAAATGGTGGAAATGGGTCGTATCGAGGTAAGTATTTCCACTCGTACGCCTGTATCTTCCCTTCTGAGCTATTCAATACATTAGGCTTCAACTTATTGAACGTTCTTTAATATCCTAGGATCATAATGGAGCACATGATTGCTGCCTAAAGGTTATAGAGGAGGTGGTGTGGTGCAAGTTAGAATGAGCTTATCTAAGGTCTTATTTAATAGTAGTTTGAAGGCAAAGTAAGTTAGTGAACACTAAGGATCTTGTTCATGACGTGTGAATGGTCTATAGGTGAGTTTTTAAATGCATGGTGAGAGTAATAGAAGGGGTCTAGGATAGTAGATTGAAGTATGGAAGTGTTTTTTTTATTTGGGGTGTTTTGGTTGTCACTCTAGAAGATGGAAAACAAGGCCATCATGTGTCTTCAATTTTGGCCATGGAAAGGTAATAACAGTGGGTAAGGCTGATTAAGGGTTGCTAGAAGGGAGTTCCGGAAGTTAATTTCACTTGGAAAGGTTTTGAAGTGGTTCAAAATTGATGGTGAAAAGGTGCGGGCTATTTTGGGGTTCGACTAGTTTCACAAGTTTTTTAGTCTTAATTTCGTGTATAAATTATTAAGGATAGTTAATATATGTAGCCAAGGTCTGATATAGGAAGTATTAGCAAAGATTAGCAATTGGTTTGGGTTAAAACGGATTAGAAATTTAGAAGAAATAGGTTCACGGTTTTGATTAGTGACGTTTAGGGTTATCTTGACATCTTGGTTTTTATTTTGTATAATTTTGATTAGAAATGATGAATACAGATCCTAGGGCTTAAGTAAAGTATATCAATGAAGTTTGATCATTGGTTTTAGTTAAAATGAGTTGAAATTGAAAGAATAAGCCGTAGCTTGGAATTAGGGTTCATATAAGGCTTTTAGGGTTTTCTAGCTTTGTAATTCTCGTACATTGTTGAAGCAAGGATGGATAATGATGGATAAAGGTTTGTAAACTCATTTTATGGGTTATAATGACTCTTGGTTTGCTTTCATGTGGGAATGTAATGGTCAGAAAAATGATTAAAACGGTCAAAGTTACATTAGTGCACAAATAGGTACATATTAGGGTTTTCTCGGGAATCGTTTTCACTAGCAAATGAAATAAATGAATAAGTATCGAAGAAAAAATGAATGATTAGGATTGAAATGAATTTGTAAAATAAGTTAATGCAACTTATTTCTGAGTGTTGGTTAAGCGTTTAAAATGGATTAAAATTAAGAAACTGTGTCATTATGTATTATTTAGCTCGGGTTTGATTATGATTGTTGTATCCATGAAGTAATACCCCAGATTATCTTTCGCTGCTATATTGTAAAAATGGGGGTGTTACATGTATGATGTTTCAAAAAGTATGGTAAGTTGATACCAAGGTAAGAAGGTCCATCTGAGATTTTTGAAAGGGTTATTGGTTGATATTACCTAAAGGAGTTGAGGAGTGTGCATGACATGTTTAGTGTGTCAAATTCGAATTTTTGGTTTTGCTAAAGAACTATTAGAAGTAATTAATGTTCATTGAGTTAAGATTCGATTGGACTTGAAGGGAGGTCTTTAGGACTTCAGGTAAACTAAGTATCCACACTTGTTCGTTGAGCAAGAGATCATTGAGAGTTTTAATTGAAGTTGGGTACGTAAGGTTTCTTATTGACCTTAATATGCCCTTAGATGTGTTTGTGATTTTGGTTAAAGTTATTTTATGAATAAACTCGAAGTCGAGCCGATTCTTTAAAAACGTTAGGTTTTGTAACAACTTATAACGTGGTTTCAAGACAGTTCTTGTTTGATGAGTTGCGAGACCGGGTTGTAAATGACGTTGTTACACAACCTAAGGTTTTGACGAGTTTTCTCGATGACGAGTGAGGTTCAATTAGTGGATGTTTCTTTTCGTTTGGGGTTGTTGTGTTGCTAATTGCACCCTTGTGGGGGTAAGAAAAGTCATTAGCAGTTGGATTCGGTTTGTGAAAGTTTGTTGAGATTAAGGTTGACAAGACTCTTTGTTTTGTCAAGGAACCGTTGAGTTTGTGGACCGAGAGGTCAAGAGTTTAAAGCGTAGTAAGATAGTGTTAGTACAATTTCGTTGGAATTCGAAGCGTGGCCCTGAGTTTACTTGGGAACGCAAGGATCAAATTAGGTCTAAGTGTCCTCAGTTGTTTGTCGATAGTGATATTGCCTCGAGTAGTTAAATCTCGGGACGAGATTTTCTCAAGGTGGGGATAATGTAACAACCGTGACTTGAGCAGGTTAGTCAAACCTTTAGTGTTGACTTATATGTCTGTTGCAATGTACGGTTTATGTGATTTTATGTGTTATGTGTGCTATTATGTGTTTATGAGGTATTGGTAATCCATTTATTGAGTGTGATCATCTCAATAAGATTGGAATAATGGTGAAAAATTATGATTTCCTTTCGTTCACTTTTAAGTGACAAGGAAATAATTATCGTGAATTTAATGTTTTGTCTTAAATGTGTAAGTATTTATACGTATACGTATTTTTTTGTTGGTAATTTAAGATAAGTTTAGGTTTTAAAGGTTAAGTTAAGAGAAATAAGTTTGTTAAAATATGAGAGTTTCTGGTAAACTTTCTATTTTTAGAAAGTGAAATTTGAAATGAAAAGTTATTTTTAGAAAGTAATTTTCAAGCAAAATGGTTTAACAAAATTAGTTTAGGTTTTTATAAAACTTAAGTATAAAGATAATTAATTAAATAAATAAAAATATAAAAAAATATTTTTTTTTGCATGAATAGTAAAATCCGGATTTTTGGAAAGTAAAAGAAAAAAAAAGAAAAAGAAATAAAGTCCTAATCTAAAACTAATTGGACTTACACTACAACTCATCTAGGAGGCTTATAAATATAAAACCCAATCCCTCACCCTCTCATTTTTTTGGTTCGACCGGTTGAGAGAAAGAAAAAGGGAGAAGAAAATTTTAGGGTTTTTCCAAGGTAAGTTTTCTAGTTATGTTTAATCCTAGTTATAATCTTTTAATTCTAGTAACTTAATATGATGGATTAGGGTTCATGTAGGATCTGTAAATTTAGGGTTCTTATGTTTTAAAATCGTTTTTATATGGATAATGAAGTTAACCATGTGTAATTAGGGTTTTAGGTTTAGTAAATTCGGAGTTAAATTGTTGGCAGTTTTGAAGGGTCAACTTGCGAGGGTCATAACTTGATCATCCGAATAGCTTTTAATGATTTTCAAAAGCCTAAAATTATCTACAGAGAGTCTACTTTCAAACCCCATAGGTTTCAAGAATTAAAAGTGAGTGGAAGGTATTTAAATAATTCAAACAATATTCGTTGTCAAGGCTGAGTTTTTAGGTCAGATTTAGGTCAAGTTGTGTGAAGTGAAAACCCTATTTAAAATTTTAATTAGACTTAGCCCTTCTACAGTAGTTGATTATTATGTGTATATTAAAATTTTGGAGTTTGATTTTCTAAATATTATTTTTAAGTCTAAACTTTTTAGTGCACAATCAGACCCGAATTGGGACTGTTTTGGAGTTTGATTTTCTTAGGAGTACTTGTGTATGTAATTGACATTTGGGAATCACATGGTAGTTAGGAAACACATAAGGTAACATGTGTGATTTTTGGTTTGAATTGCGGGAAAGTTTAAGTGGTGCGTTTAGGGCACGCAAGTGAGAGTAAAATTCTGCGTAAAACCAGAAAGTTTGAAGTGTAACGTTTAGGTGCAAATAGTAAATGTAAGATTTAATAAGGTTATAAAACAAGTATAGGACTATGATAGATTACATAGGCATCCATCATAGTTGAGGTTACATCATATTGGGATGAATGCCTAATTGATGGTAACTTATTTTGTGTTTATATTTTTAGATTGTTCGTGATATTTGTGAAGTGTTTGTGAGTCCCATCTTTACATTGCTTTTAAATTGGGATGGAAATGATGCTTGTGTTTAAATATTTTAAATTACTGTGATTGTATGTTTTAAATGTGCTTGGACATTATGTGCTTTGTTGTGTCTATTATTGTGCTATTGAATTGGATCGGAGGGGTACGCCTACCCATTGGATCGGGGGTAACGTTCCTACCTATTTGGGGTCCAGGCCTAAGTATAAGTTCCAGCTGGTAGACTTTTAGGTGCGTAAGTGACATATGGATCGGGGGTAACGTTCCTACCCAATTATTGTAATGGATCGGGGGTAACGTTCCTACCCAGTTGTTGTGGATTGCATGTTAGCATAAGTTCATATTTTGCATAATTGTCCTTTATTGTTTTGATAATCACAGTAATTGTTTTAAAGTTTTATTGTTGTCCTAAACCTATGTCTCTCACCAACCATGTGTTGACGTATTTTAGCATCATTTTCAGGTGAGCATAATGAGGTTAGGCAAAGTGGCTAGAGAGAGACTGCTAGGGTGCATGGGAGCATACTTCCCTATTTGTTTTGTTTGCATGAACTTATGATATTTGTTTTGAATTTTATTAGGAGCGTGGATTTATTATTCTTGTATTGGAGAGACCCACTTTCTTTAATACAAGAAGTTGTTTGTTTGCTTTGTTTGGATTATCGATATTGTCATGACACATTGTGTCCCTTGACTCGTTTATGCATTTAGAAATTCTCTGTTTCGACACCATTGTGTTATGATGATATCCATGATGTTACGCCTCGCGTTTCCGCCTTGGCGGGGTGTGACAAGTTTGGTTGATCACGAAGATGCATTCAAATAGGGGAGGAGTATTAAAGACATTGATAAGGTTGTTGATGTTTCTTAAGTTGATGATACCCAGGGGAGGTCAAATAATGAAGAAATGTTTGATATAAATGATCTTTATAGTGATGAGGTAAATGTGGATATGCCAGTTGGTGAGAAACAAGAGCAAAGTGCAAAGGAAAGAGAAGTAGATACTAATGTTAAATATAGTGATGCTCTTATAACTATTGAAGAAATAACTTTAGCTCAGACACTTATTCAAATCAAATTAGCTAAACCTAAAGTTGTTAATACCGGTGCTACAACAACAACAACTACAAGACCCAAGGCTATAGGGGTTGTACTACAGGAGCCAAGTGAATTCAAAACTCCACAAGAATCATAACCTTCCATGATTAAAGACAAAGGAAAAGGAATCATGATTGAGCCTGAAGTTTCTCTGAAAAGAAAAGATCAAGTTGCTATTGATGAAGATTTGGCAAGAAATCTTCAAGCTTAGTTGGAAGCTGAACTTATAGAAGAAGAAAGGATTACAAGGAAAAAGGAAGAAGAAACCAACATAGCTTTGATTGAGTCATCGGATAATACACAAGCTATGATGGAGGCAGATTTTAAGTTAGCTCAGAAGCTACAAACAAAAGAATAAGCAGAGATAACTATTGAAGAAAGATCAAGACTGTTTGTAGAGCTTATGAACAAAAGAAAGAAACACTTTGCAATGCTTAGAGCTGAAGAGAAAAGAAGAAAGCCACCAAATAAAGCTCAAAAGAGGAATCTAATGTCTACCTATCTTAAAAACATGGGTGGATACAGACATAATCAGTTGAAGAGCAAGAGCTATGAAGAGATTCAGAAGCTATTTAATAATGAAATGAGGAGAGTAAAGAACAATAATCTAGGATGAACAATAACAAAGAACAATAGAATGCACATCGAAATAAATATTAAGAACATTCTTTATTATTGCCTAACAAGGTTTTTATCATTATCTTCTCTACAATGACTACTACAAGCCCTAATTATACCTTGATTAATGGTAGAACGTGTTATCTAAAGTATAACAAGGAATCAAATATCCTTGAGGCTAAACTAACCAAACCTAGGCGTGCACTTAGAGGACTTGACGCCTAGAACACATACACACTTTTCTGGTGTTTACATCTTTGACACCCATAGAAAACTATATCTAGGGATCTCTTTATATAGTAGAGTCCATCTAGATTTACAAGGGAAAACATAATTGTATAAGGAAACTAAATCTTTTAATTCTTTAATAAACTTCATTTTTATCTTCAAGAAACATATCTTTTGGAATCTTTAATATTTTGTAGAATATCCTCCACAAGCTTGTAGAATTCCATAATTGTCATTTAAGTCCCTCTTGTTTCCTTTTCATTTATTGTTTTGTCTTATCAACTCAAAATATATTTCCCAACAATCTTCCCCTAGTTGATAATGACAAAACCAAATAAGCACGAACTTCCCCTGAAGTTAATATACAAATGAAAAACTTCCCCTTAAGCTACCAAGGATCTACAAGTTGCAAGTCATCAAATCTTCTTCCCCTTTTTGTCAATATCAAATAGGGGACTAAAGTATGCAACTTTGATTTCGACAACCACAAACCACTATCACACTTCCAATCCAGCCTTCCAACAACTCAAATTACCCTCCATGACGCGCCTTAAGATAAATGAACTTGAGCAGTAGAAACTTAAACTAGCAGTAGTAAAAAACTTCACTCGATGTAGATATTAAATGGTTAAAAAATATTTAACAATAAGGCTTCCCTATATCCCATATGTTAACCATTTCATGAATGTAGGCTCTGATGTAATGATTACTGATGAAGAAAACTAGTATAAACGAAAATGATGGCTCAAGTAGAATATAACCAAACCTGTGTCTTATATCTTGCATATACTTCCACGTGTAGTCAAACGTATACCCAAAACCAGTATAAGGAGGACCGCAATCTCTTGACCTCAATTATCTCTCATCTTCTATGAGACACCATAACCAAAGTGATATCAAATGGAGCTTTGTGCCCCAACATAAGTTTGTAAATCACACACCTTTGAAGATTGTCAAGTCTTGTCAACATCGTTTCATAAGCACGAATTAGTTTATCTATAAATGTTGTAGCCGTTTGAGATATGATTAAGAACTATAACTGTGAAAAATCTTCTTCAACTTCAATTAGGTGTTTATTAATCCATCCTTCGTAAACAATTGAACTAATAAATCCAAAAACGATGCCATTAAATCTTGTAAGAAATTTTTATACCAAAAATATCAAAAATCTTCCTCCTGTGTGTGTCAATCATTCTTCGTTCGTTGGCCGAGTACATAAAAACCTCATATAATGGTACCAATATGGACATAACTTGACTGCTTTAACTCATTTATCAGACGAAACTAGCAGTATAAACATCTTTTCTCGGACAAAGAAAGCAGTACAAATACCTTCGAGCAGCACTAAATAAACCATTACCAGTATTAACTTTCTTCAATACCTGCTGAATGTTTCTCTTTTACTTGACACACACAAACACCAACGCAGCAGCACTAATTTTTTATAGCAGTAGTATCCACGACATTGTCAAACAACTTACCAAGTCAAACATATATATGGGAATAGAATGTTATCCCTAAAAATCAGGATTTTTAATAACATAACTAACTCCATTCCACAAATCACGTCTCATAACCTGCCAATAACCATGTCCTTCAATAGACGTAATCACATCTATATTTAATAGCAGCAAACATATCCCATTCCATAATATAAACATCAAGCAACCAATAAAGCATTATTAACAACACGTCTGCTGTAATATTAAAACTTTACCCCACGTCTGATGCTTTTGCAATCACCAAAGCAAAACCACCATTCTTTCAAGCAAATCTATAGATTGCATCATATACAAACAGCCATTAACCATCAGTAACATTCATCACTAAACCTGCTGCGACTCCTAAATACATAAACCATACGCAATCATATCAATACCTGCTGTATATGAATCTTTACCAACAGACCTGCTGCTTTTCTTCGTAGGATTGAGAATTCCATGATCAATCTAATGATCATCATCACGACATCAGAAGTCCAAACATTAGAACACCAATGATCATTATGAAAATCCCTCGAATTTTAGGGTTTTGAAAATAATTAAACCTGATCACGTGTTACTATTAGGGTTTAACCTGCTATTTGACATTGATTATTATCATGAAGTAAGCATACATCTATCATGAAGCAATCATAAACCTTATATATAAGGTTTTGTGAAACCCTAACAGTCGCATCCAAAACATCCTTCGAACAATCGTTTAGCAAACCTTAAACGATTATGGTTTACCCATCTACTGTCATCCCCATGAATCCAAAAAGATTAACCATGAATCCAATACACTCCAGCAATGATCCAAAAGGATATACATCAGAATTAAAAACCCTAATGATTATGATTTACCCGTCACGCTTTCAACAACATGGATCCATAGTATAATAAATTATTCATTGATAAACCGATGTTAATAGTGATAATGGAAGCACATGAATCTCCAAATCATAGAGATCGTGCATCAAAATCCAAAACTCATCATGGTCGAATTTCTTGAAAGTCATATAGTTCTTGTTTTACCGAATTAGGGTTTGGTAAAAACCCTAATTCACCGAATTCCACTTGTTCACCGAAAATCACCATTACCGAATTAGACAAGTAATTCAAAAACAAAAATTCATACCTCATTTTTCTTCATAAATTCAACAACAATAACACCTTGTAGATCCTAGATCATGAGCCCCATGGCTCTGATATCAACTGTTGAAAACTAAAGATCGTTTAAGCTCAGTTTGATTAGAACTTTAATCTAGGATGAACAATAACAAAGAACAATAGAATGCACAGCGGAATAAACATTAAGAACATTCTATATTATTGCCTAACAAGGTTTTCATCATTATCTTCTCTACAATGACTACTACAAGCCCCAATTCTACCATGATCAATGGTAGAACGTGTTATCTAAAGTATACCAAGGAATCAAAGATCCTTGAGGCTAAACCAACCAAACCTAGGCGTCCACTTAGAGGACTTAACGCCTAGAACACACACACACTTTTTTGGTGTTTACATCTTTGACACCCATAGAAAACTATATCTAGGGATCTCTTTATATAGTAGAGTCCAACTAGATTTACAAGGGAAAACATAATTGTATAAGGAAACTAAATCTTTTAATTCTTTAATATACTTCATCTTTATCTTCAAGAATCATATCTTTTGGAATCTTTTATCTTTTGTAGAATATCCTCCACCAGCTTGTAGAATTCCATAATTGTCATTTAAGTCCCTCTTGTTTCCTTTTCATTCATTGTTTTGTCTTATCAACTCAAAATAGGCTGAACTTATAGAAGAAGAAAGGATTGCAAAGAAAAAGGAAGAAGAAGCCAACATAACTTTGATTGGGTCATGTGATAATACACAAGCTATGATGGAGGCAGATTTTAAGTTAGCTCAGAAGCTACAAACAAAAGAACAAGCAGAGATAACTATTGAAGAAAGATCAAGACTGTTTGTAGAGCTTATGAACAAAAGAAAGAAACACTTTGCAATGCTTAGAGCTGAAAAGAAAAAAAGAAAGCCACCAACTAAAGCTCAAAAGAGGAATCTAATGTCTACCTATCTTAAAAGCATGGGTGGATACAAACATAATCAGTTGAAGAGCAAGAGCTATGAAGAGATTCAGAAGCTTTTATACCTATGGATTTTGAGGTAGTTAAAAGCAAAAAGGAAACAAAAGAAAGTTCTAAAGGAATAGAGGATGAACTAAAATCTGATAAGTCAAAGAAGGAAGAAAGTGGTGAGGAGAAAGCTAAAGGCAGCAGAAAGAAGATACTTGGTAAGAAAAGAGCAGGAAAAGAGCAACAACAAGAATCTTCAAAGAGACAAAGAATGGAAGATGATAAAGAGATAGATGAGCATGAAGAAGTTGAAGTTGATGATGAAGCTGAGCTGAAAAAGCATTTTGTGATAGTAAAAGATAATGATATAGCAATTAATGCTATACCACTTACTACCAAACCACCAGTGATTGTTGAATACGAGCTTCTTAAAGAAGGAATAATGGCACATTATCAACTGATAAGAGCAGATTGAAGTTCTAAGAGATATTTTTCAATGATTAGGATGCTTCAGGATATTAACAGAGAAAATTTGCAGACTCTTTGGAAATTGGTCAAAACAAAGCATGGTGATATAAGGCATGAAGATGAACATGAAAGAGTGTTGTGGGGTGATTTAAAAGTCATGTTTGAACCAGACATAAAGAGTGATGTATGGAGGAAATCTACAAGGATACAAAGTGACTATTTAGAAGTTGTATGATTCATGTGGAGTGCACTTTGTAAGGTTTGAAAATGTCCACATCTTTATGTTAGTTGAAAAGAGATATCCCCTCACACCAATAACAATCACAAATATGCTAAACAAGAAACTTCAAACTGATTATTGGAATAAGATGTGCTACCAACTACTCAAGCTCATGGTAAAGCATCAAAATGGTCAATAAAGTGTTTGAATGCATCTTCATGATAAGTGATGAAGACTTTTAATAAAGAAACTTAAAGATTCATATGATGAACATCAAGTTTAAGGGAGAATTGTTGGGAGTTAAAGACTTCAAGATGATTCTTAGAGTTACTGCTGCTCAGGTATACATTAGTGTTGTCAAGCATAACTTAGTACTGTTGTAGTATAAAGTTGCTACTGCTAGTTACTACTGTCAAGTATAAGTTAGTACTGTTAGTATTAAGTTAATGCTGAAGATTGAAATATATGCTAAGTAGCTAGTACTGCTAGTAGTAAAGTTAAGACTGCTAGTATACAGTTACTACTGTGACTATATATTAGTACTGCTAGTACTAATGTTACTACTGCTTATGTTTATTAGTGCTGCTGTTACAAAAGGTTTATGCAGCTGGATTACAACTGTTAGAAGAATTGTTACTGTCAGAAGATAAAGACGAGTAAAGAGATAAGGATTACTTAGAGATGAAGATTATAAGATAATTATAGAATAGATTGTATTAGAATATTCTATAAGTTTATGTTTATCTTTAGTATATGTTGTAAGCCGACTAGAACTCCTTAGTCTATAAAAGGAGGCTCTAGGGAATTAGTTGAGATACAAGTTTTCATAGTTGTCAAGTCGATTTAGAAAAGCTTCAAGGTTGTAAAACCTAGTACTAGTGAAGAGTACTTATATTATTGATCTAATAATATTGGAGCATTTGGTTATATCTTTGTTCATTCACAATTACTATTCTATTCATTATACTTTTAGATATTAAGGTGTAGATTCCGCATACACTTTAGTATACATACAAAGTTTCTACAACAAGTTATTTTGGATTTATCCAAGGTAATTTAACCTTAGACAAGCTAAGGAATCGATCAAGGATTAGGATCAACAAGTGGTATCAGAGCCTCGTGGCTCTTGATCTAGGATCTCAAGGTTTTTCTGATTAGAATTTTATGTTTTCGATGATAGTTGATTTGGTGAAAAAAAAAACTAGGTTGTTTGTGTTTTAGCCTCAAGGATCTTTGATTCCTTGTTATAGTTTAGATAACACGTTCTACGATTGATCACGTAGAATTGGGGCTTGTAGTAGTCATTGTATAAAGATGATGATGAAACCTTGTTAGGCAATAATAAAGAATGTTCTTAATGTTTATTCCGCTGTGCATTCTATTGTTCTTTGTTATTGTTCATCCTAGATTAAAGTTCTAAACAAACTGAGCTTAAACAATCGTATGGTTTCCACAATTGGTATCAGAGCCATGGGGCTCTTGATCTAGGTTTTACAAGGTTTTTACAATCGAATTTAATGTAAGAAAATCAAGTTTTGATCAAATTTGGTAATGGTTATGGTTTTTGGTAATCTGCTTATGATCAAATTGAGTGAAATTAAGGTTTGCTGTCATTTTTAATGTTACTGCTGTTATAATGTTACAAGATTCAAGGAATGTTTGTACTATACATTCAAGATGTTCAAAGCAGCAGTCATGACAAGGTTTTGAATACATCAAGAAGAAGCGATAGCTGCACAAGCAGATTTCTTTATATTTTCTTTGGGATCTGCTGAAAGATTGAGTCTCAATAGCATGTTCTGATAGGTTTCAGGCATAAAAGGTTTCAACTGTTGGTTTCATATATAAAGGCGAAAGAAGACTGAGTCAACTCGGTTCTAACCGAGTCAACCCATTTGTGTTTTAATGATGAACACAACCAACACCAAAGCATCAATACCCTGTAACAACATCAACAACAACCTTCAACAGCAACAAATTCCACTCCTCCACAATCAAACACCATCTCCTTCACACAAACACGACTCAAACTCGACAAGAAATAAAAAGCCAAGATCTCAGTTTTAACTCGTTCATGTTCAAGTCATAACTTTTCAAGATAAGTTGCACACACGGTATTCATCATTGATCTATGGCGAAATAAATAGTATCTTTTAATATTCAAAAATAAAGAAAGAGATACAACAAATTTATTGCATTCTTCTCTTTAATTCGTTCACAAAAACGCAAAAACAAGACATATTAACCTACCCTAGACCCGTGTATAAGGTCTTGAAGCCACAAGAGGTCTTGATCTTTTACTCATTTGGTTCGTCTTTCATGGGTTTATCACAGCAGTTCTTGAGTTTGATATTCCTAAAGTGAAATATGGTTCTATGAAGACTTGTTTTGATTGAAGACGTGTTGTGAACTATGAAGTCAGAATGTATTCTCAAATAGTGAGGCATATGATCTAATTTTGAAGGAGAGTTAAGGTTGGATATGAAGATGGTCTAACTTTTAAGATAGAGGCGGATGGATTATGAGAAGTGTTAGGATTATGTGATACTAGGTTTCTGGTACCCTAACAACTGGTATATGTCACATAATGGACACACATGGGCCGGTTAAAGTGTTAACATATTGGGCTGGATGTAAATGTCAATATAATGGGCTTATAAATTGTAAATATGATACTCGATCTATAATGGATTGGGCTGGAAAATTGAAAATGGGCTGATAAAATGAGAAGTACACAACTTTGGTTAAATAGTTCATACTGCTTGGGTTTGAATTCGAAGAAAGTTTAACATCTTTTAGTACTGCCAGTTTTAAACGTTTGTACTGCTGGTTATGATCGATATCGAACAAAGAAGCATTTGGGTTCTCGGCTGGGTATGGATATCGGATGACATACACAGGAAGTTTTTGGTTTTTAGTTTTAAATGTTCTTAAACGTTTAAAGGCTCATATTTATTGGATTAATTGATTATGAAGATAATTAATTATCACCTATTTGACGATGAAGTGGAATTACTTGGGTACGTGTTTTATCATATCTCAAATGGCTAACAACGTTTAGAGATAACTTGTTCGTGCTTAGAAACGATGTGACAAAGACTTGACGAATCTAGCAAAGGTGTGTGATTTCTCTTATGGTGCTCAGTGCGTACATTTGCTATCACTTTGGTTATGTGTCTCATAGAAGATAAGGATTTTTGTCAAGAGGTTGCGATCTACTTATACTTTGGTCTTGGTATGAGTTTGACATCATGTGGATAGTACAAGATATAAGACACAAGTTTGGGTTGTTCTACTTCAACATCAAGTTCGTTATACATAGTTTTCTTCATCAGTAATCATTACATAGAGCCTACAGAATTGAAGATTTAAGAAATGGTTAACATATGAGTTTCAGGGGAAGCTTATTGTTAAAATGTTTAACCATTTACATGCACGACATGAGGTGAAGGTTTTTACTACTACTAGTCATTATTACTACTGCTAGTTTAAGTTTCTACTGCTCAAGTTCATTTATCTTAAGGCATGTCATGGAGGGTAATTTGAGTTGTTGGAAGGATGGATTAGAAGTGTGATAGTGGTTTGTGGTTGTCGAAATCAATTTTGCATACTTTAGTCCCCTATTTGATTATGACAAAAAGCGGAAGAAGATTTACAATGAAGATGTGCAACTTACAGATCCTTTGTGTAATTGCATGGATTAAGAGGAAGTATGTTTCATTCATATATTAACTTCAGGGGAAGTTTATGCTTATTTGGTTTTGTCATTATCAACTAGAGGAAGATTGTTGGGAAATATATTTTGAGTTGATAAGACAAAATAATGAATGAAAAGAAAACAAGAGAGACTTAAATGACAATTTAAGAATTCTACAAGCTGGTGGAGGATATTCTACAAAAGATAAAATATTCCAACATATATGATTCTTGAAGATAAAGATGAAGTTTATTAAAGAATTAAAAGATTTAGTTTCCCTATACAATTATGTTTTCCCTTGTAAATCTAGATGGACTCTACTATATAAAGAGATCCCTAGATATAGTTTTAGGGTGTCAAGATTTAAACACCAGGAAAGTGTGTGTGTGTGTGTTCTAGGCGTCAAGTCTCATTGTAGACGCCTAGGTTGTTTGTGTTTTAGCCTCAAGGATCTTTGATTCCTTGTTATAGTTTAGATAACACGTTCTACGATTGATCACGTAGAATTAGGGCTTGTAGTAGTCATTGTATAAAGATGATGATGAAACCTTGTTAGGCAATAATAAAGAATGTTCTTAATGTTTATTCCGATGTGCATCCTATTGTTCTTTGTTATTGTTCATCCTAGATTAAAGTTCTAAACAAACTGAGCTTAAACGGTCATATGGTTTCCATACTGTAGAAGACAACACATGTATGTTAGAATTTGATGTATTAGAAGACTCTACCTGTTGAATCTTGCTTGAGGATGTGAGAGGTTCAGCAAACCTAACTTTCTTGACATTGTTCATAGGTTTGACAACAACCTTCTTAACACTAGGTGTTATCGCATTAGGGAACGTATCTTGAACATATACAAGCAACTCCTGAATTCTTGTGGCATACTTACAGGCAAGGTCTAACTCGCTATCTAAAGGTTGTTTCGCCTTAGCTTGTTCGACTATTTCCTGAAGAATATTAGCTTGTTCTTGAGTGTTCCTAAGATAGGTTATGTGAACTTCCCTATTTTGAAATAACCTAGGAGGCAACGGTTCTAAATCAATCTTGAACATGCCTTGAGCAATAGTGGTGGCAGAAGGTATGTGAACAACATTTTCAACAATTTCTTTCCCTTTTGACTTTCTTAAATCGTTTTTCAATGATGTTATCACAAAAACTTTGTCTTGAATTTGAGCTTTTAAATCCTCATTTTCCACATATTTTAAGTTCAGCTTGTTAATTAAAGAGTCTTGAACATGCCTTGAGCAATCTTGAACATGCCTTGAGCAATAGTGGTGGCAGAAGGTATGTGAACAACATTTTCAACAATTTCTTTCCCTTTTAACTTTCGTAAATCGTTTTTCAATGATGTTATCACAAAAACTTTGTCTTGAATTTGAGCTTTTAAATCCTCATTTTCCACAGATTTTAAGTTCAGTTTGTTAATTAAAGAGTCACTTTGTTCTTTATGACGAACACGTGTCCGTTTGATTGAGTCAAACTGATCTTTAAAAACCTGCTTCACATGATTAATTTCATTACAAAGACGTTCGTTCTCAGAAAGCAAGTTTGCCACACTATTTTCTAGTTCCTTATTTATGGGCTCAAGATCACATTTATCAGGATTAACTTTCTCTTCCTTGGTATTCTCTCTCAAAGATTTAATAGTATCCTTCAACTTACAAATGGTCGTATCTTTATCTTGTAGCCGAGCTTTCAAATCATTGATTTCAAAATATTCTGGAATTTCAACAACATTTTGACTAACATAAGAATCATCATTTTGAAAAACTTCTTGTTTTAATTGCATTGAGACTTCGAGAGAAATACAATGTTTTTCAAGTTGTGAGTAATTTTTCAAAAGATCATTATATGCTTGTTTTGATTTGGAAAGCTCAGCATCAAGATTCAAACACTTTTCACACGAATCACACTCTTGCATTTCCATATTCATAGAATCATTATTCAAAGACATAGAATTCATCACAGTTAACATTACATCTTGAGACATGATTTTTTGTAAGAGTCGATCATTTTCCAAAAGAATTTCTTTCTTAGCAATTTCCAAACATTGTTTATCAACTGAAGACTGTTGAACAGCCACGTCCATTTGGTCAAAAACTGTTTGTACTTCCATTATTTCATTTAGAAGATCTTTATCAAACACATTGAAGTTGTCTTTTAAAGATTTTAAAAATGGAATAATTTCATTGTTAAAAACAGTTTTAGTATGTTCAAACCCCCATTCACCTTCTTTAAAAGCACTAGGTATTGTCCTCTTTCTCACCACTGAGTCAAACTGGGTGAGGTGGAATTTAAGCTTGTTAAGGCTTGCATTCACCAAACTCACCTTAGGTAGTTCACTAGGAACATCCACCATGATAGGTTGTGCGTAAGAAGGTTCAATGGTTGGATTAACTATACGAAACCAAAAAGCTTGTTTAGTTGATAATTCTTGTTGTGGAGAAAAACGTTTTTCAAAATCATCAGTTAAGCTATTTAAATTTTTATAATCGACAAGTTTGTGAGAAATTTTCTTTGCAATAACTTCAAGATCTTTTGCTTTTTCAGACATTTTTGATCGACTTACTTCTTCCAAAATCAATGTTTCTTCATCATCAATCATAGGCATAGTAACATGTGTATTAGACAAAACAACACCATCATACAAGGTTGGTTTAATCCACTGAGCTTTCCTAAGATAAAACGGATTTGATAACCATGAGCTTGTTTATGTGTATTATCATAAAACACTTGTGGCTTAGTTAACATGTGCACTGTTTGAGCAGATTAACCCACTTTACAAATGATATTATCAAGTTCCTTAATCTTTTTTTCCAAATCAATTTCATTTTCCATATATTTATCTTCTTTTTCTTTGGATTCATTTTTGAAAACTAAAAACGTTATTAATAAAGTTTCTTTTCTTTGATTTGTTTAGAAAGGTTTTGCTCAAGTGAGTCAATTTGTTCTTTGAGTGCAAGTTTATCTCTAATCATAGCATCCATTTGAGAATCAATCATCTTTTTACGACAACTTAAATCAATATTAAGACGTTGTTCAAAAGTTTTGACCCTTTCCTTATATCTCTTAAGCTCAGCGGTTATTGATTCATTAATTCTAGTCTCCATTATTAGCTTTTCCAATTATTCACATGATTACTCATTTGTTCGGAATTTGTTCAATCACAGAAAATCAATCGAATCTGGTTGTGCCTCGGTAATTAGTATCTTGAATAGTTTCCTCTGTTTGTGTTTCTTACAAATATTGGAGAATACGATAATGATATTGCTATCACTTAGATATCTCATTATCTATAAAAATCCTAAATGGTTTTATTCCAACAAATCCTGCAATGACATTCACACTTTGATTATCCATATCAGTCAGATAGGTTTCGATATTAGGTACATCTGAGATAAATGTCTGAACCTTAGCTGGAAATGTTGGCATAAGAACCGCCTTGTGCAGTTGGAATGAGATTTTCACAGTTTGAATCATAGTATTTGAGATTCCTTATTCTGGATAAGCAGGCATATGTGTAGCGGTTGATTATCTGGAGCTGGATCTGCCGGAAAATTCCTGCAATCTGCATGTAATGCGAGTTTAAGTTGCTCCTCATCTAATAAAAATATTTGTTAGATTCCTGAGGACTTCCGCTTGTTACTTTTCCATTATACCATGAGCATCTCCTTGGTCGCTTTGGAGGGTTGCATTGCCTATCCATATCGTCCATTCACCTTTGGCAGGTTGTATCTTTTTTAATAAACTCTAGCTTGTCCCATGGTCTATTTTCCCTTGAACTAGTGCGTTTGCCCTTATATGTTATTTCCTGAATAATTTTGCCCTTGTCCCTGAAAATTTGTTGACACGGTAACCCTGCCATCTGAATAGTGCTGGTTTCTCTGGATTAGAGGAAGTTTTAGCTGTTTAATTGGTTAGTAGGGAACCTTGAAAAAAGCTACAGCCATTAGAAAAGCCATTGCTTTATTGAGACAAGCAATCGGATCATCTCCAAGAGAAAATACAGGAACAGCAAAACCTGAGTCTCCAAATGGTGATTCAGTCATAAGTTGTATAGGAGTTTGAGGTGATTGATAAGCAACTTGTGGAATAGTTGAGGTTTAATGATTCATTTGAGACTGAAAAGTATGTGATGGTGGAATGGATGAATGATTGAATTGAGTTTGTGATGGATAATGAGATAAGTAATGTTAATTAGGTTGAATTGATGCATGTTGTGATGGTGAAAACTGTTGTGATGGTGAAAACTGTTGTTGAAGTTGAGGATTGTTGAAAGGAGACTAATAAGTGTTGAAGTGAGGTGGTGTCATCTGCTGATTTGCAACGAATGCAAGTGGATCTTGATTGCGTTCACGCATAATACGGACTTCATTTGCATGGAGTTCATGTTGTTCAAGATATGCATGAAGTTGATCAAAGTTGGAGGTATGCAAATCTTTAACAAGCTTGACATCAGTCACAAACTTACTCCATTCAGGTGGAAGACTGTTTAAGAACTTAGTATTAACTTGAAATTGCTCCATTTTCATCTTGTAGATATTCATATCATTGATCAGCTGAGTAAATCTCAAGTAATACGTATGAAGTGATTCCCCCTTGATGTGAGTAAACTTATCGAAAGCATCATACAGCTTACACTCTCTTTCCTGCTTTGTCAAAGAAGTACCTTGCATCAGTAATTGAACTCTCTCTCATAAATCTTTAGCAACTCTGTGATGATTCACAAGTGAATAGATATCAGTAGGAAGACCTTGAAGAATGATATTGGTAGATTTCATATCACAATCAGCTTGAATTTTCTCAGCAACAGATAATTCAACATATTTCTTTGTTCTGATCACACCGTTCTCTTTAACCATAGGCCAAATGAGAGGACCATGTTCAACTGATTCAAGTATCATTCTTCTGTGCTCTCTATTTTGCATGTATAATTTCATTCGACTCTTCCAAGAATCATACTGGTCTTTGTCCAACATAGGTGGACGATTGTAAGCACCGGAGAGTATCATGTACTAGTTCTTTGACACCACGTCCATTAACAACAAGAACAATACCCGTGCGTTGCACGGGTGGACAGTTATTTATAAGTTAGAAATTGTTATAACATCTAAAAGTTAAAAAAGGTCATGAAATATGAACCAATCTCATGTAAATAAAATATATAATCGTGGAACATTCTAAATAAGAAAGTACGACGGTATAAAACCATTATTTTCATAGAAGTGAGTTATTTTGCATACTAGTTTCTCCCTGCATACCAAGGGACAAATCTTGACCATCCATTTCATTAGATTAAAAAGACATGATTTAAGATTAAAAAAAACATGGAGGGACCAAAAGTGTAAATTTACTAAAACTCACACCACCACTCCCTCATTATTTGTAGTGTTGACAAATCTTGCCCAAATTGCAATTAATTGATTTTTTTGACATTTTGTACGTATTTTTACGTTTCTTTACGTTTTTATACGTTTTCGTCAGTTTTTTATGTTTTCGTCTGTTTTTTAACGTTTCGTCAGTTATTTAACGTTTTCGTCTGTTTTTTTACGTTTTCATCTTTTTTTACGTTTCCTCCGTTATTTTACGTTTTCGTTAGTTTTTTTACGTTTTCGTCCATTTTTTTAACGTTTTCGTCAGTTATTTCACGTTTTCGTCCTTTCTATACGTTTCATCCGTTTTTTTACGTTTTCGTCAGTTTTTTGCGTTTTCGTCAGTTTTTTTACGTTTTGTTAGTTTTTTTACGTTTTCGTCAGTTTCTTACGTGTTCGTCTAATTTTTTATATTTTTGTCCGTTTTTTTTATGTTTTCGTCTGTTTTTATACGTTTTCGGCTGTTTTTACGTTTTCGTCTTTTTTTTACGTTTTCGTTTGTTTTTTACATTTTCGTCCATTTTTTTACATTTTTGTCCGTTTTTTTAACGTTTTCGTCAGTTATTTTACGTTTTCGTCTGTTTTTTTACGTTTTCGTCCATTTTTTTAACGTTTTCATCAGTTATTTCACGTTTTCGTCTTTTTTATAGGTTTCATTCGTTTTTTTACGTTTTCGTCAGTTTTTTACGTTTTCGTCAGTTTTTTTACGTTTTGTTAGTTTTTTTACGTTTTCGTCAGTTTTTTACGTTTTCATCAGTTTTTTACGTGTTCGTCTAATTTTTTTATATTTTTGTCCGTTTTTTTATGTTTTCGTCTGTTTTTTTTATGTTTTCGGCTGTTTTTACGTTTTCGTCTTTTTTTTACGTTTTCATTTGTTTTTTACGTTTTCGTCCATTTTTTTACATTTTGTTCGTTTTTTAACGTTTTCGTCAGTTATTTAACGTTTTCGTCAGTTTTTTTACGTTTTCATCCATTTTTTTAACGTTTTCGTTGGTTATTTCACGTTTTCGTCTTTTTTATACGTTTCATACGTTTTTTTACGTTTTCGTCAGTTTTTTACGTTTTCGTCAGTTTTTTTACGTTTTGTTAGTTTTTTCACGTTTTCGTCAGTTTTTTATGTTTTCGTCAGTTTTTTACGTGTTCGTCTAATTTTTTATATTTTTGTCCGTTTTTTTTATGTTTTCGTCTGTTTTTTTACGTTTTTGGCTGTTTTTACGTTTTCGTTTGTTTTTTACGTTTTCGTCCATTTTTTTACATTTTTGTCCGTTTTTTAACGTTTTCGTCAGTTATTTTACGTTTT
>BQNB010016440.1:33809-59170 GCA_026074375.1 Tanacetum coccineum
GAAACCACCGTGAGCTCCTTGTGATCCAATAATTTTCTCCATGTCATTCATACATCCTTTCATAGTGAACCCCATAGATTGACCAACTTTAATCATATCGTCTATAACCTCCAATATCAAGCCACCTACCTTTTTTTTTGGAATCGATACTAGGGGAAGCATGTTCATTAAGGGGTTGAGCATCCTCCAAAACGCGAGAACTGAGACCTTCCGAGCGACGTTTAGACAAAGAATTTTCCATACCTTGAACCACCTGTGCATCAACATGTTGGAATTCTCTCTCAGGTGTAAATCCAGGTGGGAAAGGAATACTTGAGTCCAAACCAGAATTTGCCTCGCCTTTGTCACATTTATTAAGAAGATTGTAAAGGTTAAATGGATCGCTAGAATTCTCCTTCTCGTTGGGTGACAGATTCTGAGTATGTTCATGCCCCAAAGAATCAGCCTTATCATCAAAAACTGTATCAGACACACCTTCAATATCAGTTTCGTCGTCCAAATTCATCTGCTTACTAATGTCACCATTTATCTCTTCAGCACCGTTAACGGAATCGTCCTCAGAATAATCATCAACTTCCTTATTATCATTAAACGTCGGAGACCAGACGAATAACTCCTTAGCTCTTATAACAAAATTTTTGCCTCGAACAATAATCTTGAATTTCTCAAGAATATTGTCCTCAAGTTTCGTCTTAATACAGATACGTTTACGAGCAAAACAATCCTCCTTGTTATCTTCAAGTTCTATCACCTCACCCCAACGGGACCCAATCTTAGAGAAAGTAGGTCGCGACCAGGCGTGTAGAGGGACTCCCTCTATATCAATCCAAACAATCCGCTCCCTAGATACAAAATCCGGCTGGGCCTTACATAATTGACTAAACCAAGACGCAACACCAACATGTTTCATAAATCTCATTTTGGTCTGGACCGATGTCAGCTCAATCATAACCCATAGGCCACCCAAATACGCAAGCCTCACATGCTGGAAACCCTCATTCGATAAAAGAACGCGTAAGTTATTAATTGAAGAAAAATCCTTGACTTCCCCCATAACAAAATTATCAAGGTCACGTTCCACCACACATTCATCATCCAAGACCATGGCAGGAGACGAGGCTATATGATTAAAAGTATTAGGGTTACCTTTTAAAACCAAAGCAAATGAAGAAGCCCCATTAGCAGCAGGTCTAGTTGAAATATTTGGCCGAGAGGAGTGGATTGGAGGACGATCAAACCGAGCAACATTTGCGTGTAAATGCATGCGGCCAATCCATAAAGTGCACAGGTTACCCACAAGTCGATCAACATTATCAACCTTAATAAATCGAACAAACGCAAACCTTTTCCCCGCTTTCGATTTGCGATCAGGAATGAAAACATCAACAACAGTCCCATAACCTTTACACACCTCCCATAGATCTTTAGATGTAGTGTTGTCCGGGAAATTCGTAACAAAAATAGATTTGGAGATCAACCGTGTGTGGTCGACGTTACTGCGAGCCCTAGCCGCCATAAGAAAAAAGGAAAATTATCTTGAAACCAATGGAACAGTAATCGAACACCCAAAAACCTAATGATTATGTCGAATCAAATAAAGAACAATTAAGGACCCGATCAAAAAGAACCAACCCTAAAAACTCAAAAATCAAATGAATGATATTCAATCAGAATTAGAGGATCGAAAAATCCGAAACCCTAACCCTAAAAAATACGTCGAATCTGATCTATGAATTAAGGGAGCATTAATCAAGATTAGATCACTTAAATCGAGCGTTATTTGATGAATGATAATCAAACAGGCTAAAGAAGATCGATCAAATGAAGAGAGTCTTGTGAAATCGCCATGTAGGTGTCTTGATTGTGTTGTAATTGATTAGTGCTTCAATTATAATTGATTGAAAAAAACACGCCTGGTTATTGTTTTATAAGAATTTGACGGATAACATTTGAATTCAAAAGTGTTTGAATTCAAAAGGATTCATAATACAAAAAATACCAATTGAGTTAAGGGTATTTAGGCTGTTTTTAGAGCATAGTATATAGGCTTTAAATAGCATTAAACTTCTAAAATTTATAATTGTATAACAATTTTTTATGAACAATAACGGGAACATTTTACTTTAGTTTGGTATCGTTGTGTTAGACGTGTAGGCTTTTGTGTAAAAAAGAACTAATAAGTTTTGTATATATGGCTTAGGATAGTTTGTAATGCTTAACTGCCCCTAGTGTATATATATTTACTTTTTAAGAAAAAAAATGTGCAAATCAATTTCCTTTTTGTTTTACCTGAAATTTAGCAAAAATGCCAAAAATAGTTTGTTTAACAACCACGAAAAACACCTCTTTGTGTGTCTATATACATAATAATTAGTTTAACGTGTTTATAAATAATAGAAGAATGATTTGTATGCGATCCTCCTACTTCATATTCCTATTTATTCTTCTGCCCACACAAATATATAACATGTGTTTTTCACTCATTATGTTTCTTCATCAAAAGTTTAAAACCATCAATTTTGTCACTTTTTTTGTTTGCCTAATTGATAAATCTAAACATAAACCTATAAATATGATTGGTGAAAATTAAAAATTGATTGATGAAAATGTCAAAAGTATGCACGATTAGACAACTCTTGTTGTGTTTAACAAGCATGTTTACCCGCGCGTTGCTGCGGGACGTTAATTTTTCGCGCATAGTTGCGGGTTTAATTGTTTTTTCCTATTTTTTTTATTTTATGCGGGTTTATTTTTTCGAGCTTATGTTTAATAGTGGTTTTTTTATATGGGCTTATGTGTTAGGCCTCATGGCGCGGGTATTTTTTGATCTAAATAAGTCAGTACTTTTGTAATTTTCTTTTTTTATTTTGTGCCGAGTATTTTTTTTTATATTGCGTATTTATAAAAAAAAAGTGGCCATATTACTGTAGCATGACGTAAAAAACGACGTCGTATCACTTTTGTGCCGAACAATTTTTTTTTAATATTATTTTGTGCGGGTTTATTTTTTTGGTCTTATGTTTAATAGTGGTTTTTTTTATATAAGTCAGTACTTTTGTAATTTTCTTTTTTTTATTTTGTGTCGAGTATTTTTTTTTAAGAAAGTGGAATAAACACATTAACGTATTTATAATTTGAATAAAAATAATTCAACTTTTAAATTAGTCACAATGACACATTGACAATTGCGAAAACATCTACACAATCTGACTTAATTTTGCTGTATTGGTAACTGCAGGTCTCATACAAAGTTTTCATCATGATTCAAATGATAGACTTGAAGATATAACAGGTATATCCATTTCTGTGACACTGTTCACGTTTTTGGGGAGTTCTGCCGGAGGAAGATCGGAATATCATAGAGAATATGATAGAGCAATTAGAGACTCTCTTGTCAAGTCCTCAGCAACATCACTTCCAACTTTTCTTTCAGCCATATAACGGCAACTCCTGCAAACATATTATGCAAATGGTTCAGCCAAAACAAAATGCAGGGTCAAATGTTTTAGCAGTTATAGTAGAAACATTGACCAACAACTTCACAATGTGCTCATGAGTAAAAAACGATCACAAATATACACGCTGGGCATGGATCCAATTGGGCAATAGATTGCAAAGCCCCACTTTGGTAGGGACTTAAAAGAATAGATGTATATGCAATCAAATATGACATTGTTGATGTCTATGCAATTTAACTGACACGTATCATATGAAAGGAAGGTGTAAATTTAAGTAGGCAACAAAATCATTTGTTCGTAGATGCATTGACTAAGAATAAATGAAATGGTGGGTGAGAGCTCACACCTCACCTCTCACGCCCCACCCATGATGTCAGAACTCTAAGTTTCTTTTTTTTGGCATGAACTCTATATTATGTGCCAAGTTTCAATCATTCATGTTGCACCAAAAAGAAAAAGAAGAAATCACAAACATAAGCTAGAGTAAGTATGTAACTCATCAATAAATTTCAAGCCTTTGTTGATCTTTTATTTCTTGACATATGTTTTGTGTATTAATCTAATGTTAAATTTACTTCATACTTTAATTAGTTAGATGTAATTATATTGACAGGGATGATTTAGAAAGTGGTGTCTAAGGAATAAAGCTCCAGATTTATTTGTTTATGAAGTCAACATATTTAGTGGTTCAGTTATCTTTTACTAATAGTATCATAAGACTTATTTACATGCAGGTTTTATTTTTCGGTCTCATGTTGATAGTTTTTTTGTTCTTATATTAAATGACAATCGCGCGTTTTTTTTTTGGCCCAAGCCGATAGAAAGCCGTAAATAGTTAAAAATGAGAGTACGTCCCGTAAATTTTTTTTTCTTATTTTTGGCCAAAGAAGGGGAGCGGGATTATAAAGTTTTTTTTTTTTTTTTTTGGGCCGATGAACAGTAACCGAGCCCAGTGGGCCGGTTACTGTTCATTTCACTGTAGAAGCGTGGCCAAAACGACATAGTATAGCTTTTGTAATGTGTATTACTATAATTTGAGGACATCTAACATGTTGACCTTTTATTTTAATAAATTCAATTATTTCAGTTTTAATTATTTGAGTTGATAAAATCCTATCTTAATATGTATAATTGTTTTGAAGCTTTATAACTGTCTATTTAACACAGGTATTAAATGTATTCAGATTATGATCATTTTAGACTTGCATCAAATGAAAATACACTATGGTTCAATTAAAAGGGATATTTTTTGAAATGCTCTAAGAGCGCACGGTGTTATAACGGCGTTGGGGGCCAAACCAACGCCGTTTCCGGAGTTATGACACCGGCTTGTGGGTTTGGGACACAGCGTTGGTGTCCGCGTTAATACAACCACGCAGCAACGCTGCTTATTTTTTTTCTTTTTTTTCGAGTTAAATGGTTGATGTGTGTGTGTTTTAACAATGGGTGTGTTTTAGTGTGTGTTTTGGTGTGTGTTTTAAGTGTGTGTTTTGTGTGTGTTGTGGGTAGTAAAGAGGAAGAAGAAGCACTTTGGGTGTTTTTACATTTTCGGTCCTTGTAGTTTTAGTTTTTGTGGTTTTGCATTAATAAAAAGGTTGTTTTAGTTTTATAAATTTAAAAAAAATTGTTATTTTGTGTTTAGTTTGTTTTTATAAATTGAAAAGAAAAAAAAGTGAGGCCCAAAAAGTAGTGTTAATGGTTACCTGAGTTTTTTTGGTGTTGGTGTTATGGTGTTAAAGCTGGCGTGACAGTGTTTTTTTTGGTGTTATGGTGCTATGGTATCTAGGCTTCTAAAGATGAGTGTCTTTTGCTTTTTTGCCCCAGAATATTTGGGTTTTCCCAAATTGTTTCATGCGATTTATGCGAATTATGCAACTTATGCAACTTTCATTTTTTTTACAAAAGACTCATATCCCCCAATAATTGGATGTACTTATGAAGTACATGTGTGTAAGATTGTGTGTAAGACTTTGTCATGATACTTTCTATGCGACTTCAATAGTACTTTTTATGTGATTTGTACTTTTAATTTTTTAATAGAAAAACTTGAAAATTTAAAGTTGCGCAATTTAAACAAAATTCTTATGTGGCTTGTACCATATAAATAATAATATTAGGTTACTTGATTAGACCATTTTATAAAAAGTATTTTAAATTTAAAGTTATGCAAATTAAAAAGTATTTTTATGCGACTTGTACGATATTAAAAGTGAAATTAGTACAGTTGATTAGACCTTAATTTTGATGCAACTTGTACACTATTATGCGACTTGTACCTTTTATGAAGAAAAAAAACAAACTCAATTTTTTTCCACATTTCATTAACTGCGTGACATAAAACTAAAATCCCCAAAATCAAATACTAACTGTTAACCTAACCCTAACACAAATAAAAAACCTAATGATCCATTGATGTTCTTCGCATCAAAATGGCTAATCCGACTGAGATATTTGATGCTAAAGTGAGTTTAAGGTCGAAGATGCATTTATTGTCAACGATTAAAGGTATGTTGCAACCCTTCAAAAATCGAGAAATTATATTTAGGAATACTGTGTTTGGTCGGTGGTTAGATATTACAAATAACCCAAATGATAACCATTTGTTAAATTATGCTCTTCAACACCAAGTGTATGTCCCATAACCAAGTACTGAGTGCCCGCCAATTGTTTTCAAAATAGGTAATCACCAACTTCATTTGGTTGGCATGAGTTTTGTTTAATTACAGGGTTTAGATGTGGTAATGTATCTGCAACATATAGTGAGAAAAGCCCTTTTTGTGACCGGGTGTTTCCACACAAAAAACATAAGAAAAAGAAGAATGTAAAGGGCAAAAAGCTTTGGGAAGTAATGTGTAATGAAAAACTGTGCGCTAAATTGGATGATTATGATGCTGTAAGGGTTTGTTTACTGTATGTTGAGAAGATTGTATTTATGGAACGTGAAGAATTTTTAAACGTTCCTCTACATATATTGACCCTGGTTGAGGATTTATTTGCATGAGATGCATATCCATTAGGAGAATACATGTGAAACTATTTTTATCAAAGGACATTGAATGTGGTCCCAAAGCATGTTGAGATGCATATGAAGTTTAAGAACCAATCAGGCAAAAAAATGGCCACATACAATCTGAATGGTTTTGTTTGGGCACTAAAGGTTAGTCTATAATTTATGTTAATAATATGTTATTTAAATTGTATGTTTTGTTATTTAATTGCTACCATTTTAATCGTGAGAAAAGTTCAACATAGATCCATAATTTAGTAAAGATCCAATGAACCAATCACAGCCCTCCATTTTTTTATCAAATTAAAAAAAACCCATTTTTCACCTTTTTTTAAATTGAATATCTCACAAACCGTTAATTGTTACGCAAAATAAAACATACCATCGCGACGAGAATTAAATCTTCTTTCTATAGAGGGGCACTTTGATATACTTTCGATGAACTTTTTTTTCAATTTTTTTTTCAGTCACGTCTAAAAAAATCACATGTGATTCTGGAAAATCACATGTGATTTGTATCACAAATCACATGTGATTTTATTAAATCACATGTGGTTATGATACAAATCATATGTGATTTTTTCATACGTGACTGAAAAAATCAAAAAAAAGTTCGTCGAAAGTATATCAAAGTGCCACTCTATAGAAAGATGATTTAATTCTCGTCGCGATGGTGTATTTTTTGTCGTTTGACGATTTATCGTTTGCAAGATATTTTATTTTAGAAAAAGAGGTGGAAAGTGGGTTTTTTTAATTTAATGAAAAAAATGAGTGGTTATGATTGGTCCATTGGGTATTTGATAAATGTACATTGATCTCATCTCTTTTAATCGTAGATATGAATTTTGGAAAGTTACCCCCAACAACATGAAAAGGTGGACCAAAGAACCTGACATCATTCCTCGTGGTCTTGCTTGGTCAAACTTTAAAAAGTAAAAAAAAAAAACAGATTTCCATCGTTTGTTTGGCTCGGTAATGTTTTGATTTTGTTATTTGAATGCATATAGTTGTTTCATAGCATTGTATGCAAAATGGCATTGACTGGTTTTAAACGTATTTTATATGGGCAAATAGTCCCTCGTCTTGCATAATATTTGATTGATGATCCCACTTGCATATTGTTAGGTCTTATTTTAGCTTGAATCACATGATATAGAACGATGTAGAATATAGAGAATCAAGAGAGGGAGGCAAGTTTTTACAATTTCTAAATTTTATAACAAAAGAGAAAAAGAGAGGGAAAAATTATTACAAGCCATCAACCATCTAAAGATGATTAGGTGGCTATTTATAGGAGAGAGAGGAGGCTTTCCTTCCTTCTTTTATATTTCTAATTTTGCTAATTAGTCCATAATCTTTGGTAAATATGCTATTTTTTACTTTTAACACATTAAACCTTATTACAAACTACTTTATGCTAAGTAAAATAAAGTCTAAACACTAATATTAAATACAACCACTTAAAGTATCATAATCGACACTTTTATGATCCTAACAATCTCCCTTTAAGGGTCGATTATTCTGGGTGTTCCCTCCTTGATCCTAGTGGTCTTCCATTCACGTACATTTCCCATATTCTCATTTGATCATGATACTTCAACCGTTCTTCAATCTCTTTAGTAAACAATTGTAAGTATTCAACATCTTCTTTACTAAGGTTGTGAGTCACATAACCATACTTAACATCGTTGTTGTAGCTCTTTAATCATTCCAAGACTCTTTTCAATGTAGCATCACAAAACTTATGAACTTCTTGATGTCTCATCTCTCTCTTTTCTTTCTTGATGTTCTTGTATATAATGCCATATACTGGTTTACAAATGATGGAGAACACCTTGTACTTCTCAATGCTTGGAAAAGTGATTGTTGGTGTAGTAAGATTGACTTGTTGTTGATAGCTTTCCACACCTAGTTGAATGTTATGAACTCTTTCCTAGATCACTGTACTCCTGATGAAGACTGATAATGACCACAACAATCCAGTCTCAGCATAGTCGTCTACCTTGTGATTTACGATTAGCAGATACATATCTTCAATATCATTCTTGTTGAGATTCTTGTAATCTGGCTTAGTGATAGACACTATACTTCCATTTGCTCTTCTTGCAACTATCTCTATGATAAACTTGTGCTCATGACCTAGTTCCCAATAAGTCTTGATGATTTGAACAATCTTTGAATTTGAGTAGATTTCTTCCTTTGGCTTCCGGGTGCTTGTTGGTTCTTGATGTAGAAGATCTTTGCATGTGGATTCTTCCAATATTCAACCCCGTAACAAGCATAAGGATTAAACCTCTTCACATATTTCTCTACCCATCTAAATGTTCTTTCTTCTATATCATCATTAGGAAACATGACTACAGAAAACTTGTGTAAAGATAATACAATCTTCTCTGGTCCCGAGTTGCCCTTCTTTAAGTACAAAAGATCTTGATTAACCAGAGGTAGTCCAGGAGCTTTTGGATCTCTTTGACAACTTTAAACGACTGGAGTGGGTTTTGTTTGAGATGGTGGACTATGATTTCTTTCCTGCTTTCCCACACAATGTCACTTTTCAAACAATTTTGCATCTGATCAATGTGGTATTGATGCTCATCTCTCGAAGTACATTGTTGTCTTAACATTTCATCAACAACTTTTCATAACTTAGCTTCATCAACAGTTTGTGAAATTTCATTCACAAGTTCGTGTGACCCTTTCTCATTAGGAAGCACATCATCATCTGTGGCATAAGAATTTGTCCAAAAATCAAAGTCATCAGATTGTTCTTGATTACCTGACGTTGATGGACCTGGTTTACTTTTATAATCTTAGCCAGATGATGATCCTCCAATCTCAAACGTTCCATGCTCAGATGTCTTCTACCTATTTGCACTATTCTCCCCCTCAGGATGAGCATCATCATGAGGATCGTCCTGATCTCTAGGGCGAACGGAAGAAGGTCTACAAGCAGTAGTGGCCACCTAAAGTCTTTCAAATTTAATCTTGAGAGCAAGCCAAATAGATACATAATCTTTTTGCAACTGAGGGTTGTCTTTCATAGTCAGATAAAGTTGACATTGTTGTTCTTGTGCAGAAGGAGGTGTGTCTTTAGCCGGGTGCACGTGCAGAATATAACCTGACATATAACTCCTGACTGATAAATCAACCTGCGAAGGAATGTGGTTAGCAATAACATCATTAACTTTCGAAGAAATCTCTGAACGAAGATTCTCGCGTTCCTGCTGAATAGCATCAGCAATCATCTTTGCCACATCCGCTTGAATCTTTTCTATTTCTAAGATAAGCCCTTGTGCAACATGTGATGGAACTTGAGTCTGGTGTATTTCTTGATACGCTCATCTACCAGCTTGGGCAAAGACTCCATCATGATGTCTTCAAGATTTTTAGCAAGTTCATTAAACTTTCTTCTTGGCATAAACCTTGTTGTTAGATGACCAAACAAATAACCGTATTTTCCTTGTAGTTCCGAAAAGAAACTCTTGTATCTTTTGAAACGTCCAGGCTTGGCTTTGAATAAGCATAAGAGTCAGTTTGTAGCAGAGATCTTTGATTTTGGTGAAGACGGTGATGGTGTAGAAGATGAAGGTTGTGAAGCAGTTACCGTTAATTCTTGGAGTTTCTTAGTATCTGAGGATATGAGATTAGTCTAAATCCTAGGAGATCTATTTGTCATGGGAGAGGGTGTATTCCTAATTTCCTCTATATACTTCCCCTTCTCTCTTCTTATTAACTCATAATCATCTTTCGCTGATTCTTCCTCCTCGTCAATAACTTTCACAGGTTGTGAAATATCAGCAATTTTCTCCACCTCTGGACTTTCCTTATCACTCCTGGTCTCTAACCTAGTGTCGGGATCATTTTGATTATCATATTGCCAAAGTGGTAAACTAGTAACTTCAACATTCTCTTCAACATTCTTCGATCCTTTAACTAACTTCTCAATTTCTTCAGCCATCAAGTGCTCTTTAACCTTCTCCACATTTTGTGTAGCTTCAAGCTCTTTATGACTTTTCTGCTCTACCAGACTTATTTGAAGTGTATCTTGTAAAATTAGATCATCCGCCTCATTAGTTGTTGGAATTTGAGTCGGTGGAGTAAGTCGTTTGGATCATCTTGGAGGAATATGAAGTCTAATGACAGTAGACTTTCATGGAGCACTTGATTCTCCTTCAGCAGTCTCAGGGTTAGGTGTCCTATGGGCGCTAGTTGTCCTATGCGTTCCCTAGGTAGACTCAATCGGCTGTAACTGAGTCGTAGGAATATCTACTCCAAAAACCTTAGCATTTAACCGATAGTTCTTCGTAAGCTTCATCTTATCGGTTATCATCCAATCTGGAATCTTCATTCCAACTACTCCCTTACTTTTCCTTGAATTAAAGATGCTTTTAATCATCACATCATCTGCTAAATTGTGATACCTATCACGAGATCTTCTCGATATCTCAGGGAATTAAGTCATGTAATGACTCATGATAAGCTTTGTGAATCTGGGATAAGGAATCATGGTTGTTGGATTCTTAAAAAGAGTAGTGAAATCCTTCCCAAAGCAATTCTGCATAATCAACATATATATTGTTGACAGAGCAGTATAGCATCTGAATGATCTGCACCGATGATTGATCATAACCAGTAACACGTGTTGTCAGACATCTTGAGAACATCTTGCATAATATATGTCACGGTTGTAGAAGACCAGTTGTCTGAAAGTTGGATGTTGATCTTAATTCGAGAGTGAAACCAAGATTGTTGATGTAAAATGGAACCATTTCATAGAATGTTGGAGCAGGTACAAAGTGATCATGATTGTTGTCAGTAGCTTGAGGTAAGTGAAAGATTGTCCTAAAGTCATCAAGAGTCAGAGTGAGCTCTTTTCTGTCAAGCATAAACTTGAGTGTATACTTTGATCCATCTTTGTGCAAAGTATGCCAGATCTGCCCCAAATATATTTATGGCATTGATGAAGAAACAACAATGCTGAATCTGAGAGGATGGTTCTTAAGAATATCTGCCATGATTTTGCTCTCATCTAGACACAACAGATTTTTAATATCTACCTTCTTGTTGGCATCCATAAGAGCATATCTTTTGTTTGGTGGGCATAGTTCATCTTGATGAACATCAGCTGGTCTTTGTGGTTGTGCCATGATGATTACTGAATGAATGAAGATAAGATGTTAGATAACGATTAATTCATTTGACATTTTTGTCTCTTTTCGCTCTGTCTGTTTTATATATTTTGGCAATTCTTTTTGAACATATCTTTTGATCATTTTCTTTCTCATGTGCTTATACTTGCTTTTTCTAGCACATGCCATACGCTTTATTCGTATTTTTATTTTGATTCATCTTTTTGTGTGTTTGGCAATTCTTTTTTGAACACACTTTGGATTTGCCTTTTCACGTATGGTTTTTGTCTCTCTTTCTGTTTAGAATATCCTCACCAGAAATTCTTTGTGAAATGACACTCTTTCAAGAATGATGAAGATACTCTTTGATTTTGAATAAGACTCAATTTTGAGAAATTGAAGAGATATCATTCATATTCTTAAAAACATTTTGTAAAAGAGTACCATTGTTGACACAACACGGAAATTTGAGAACTTATTCTTTTCAAAAACGTATTTGAGCAAAAGTATTTGTTTTGGATGACATACAATCTTTCAAACTCAATTCAACAACTGAATGGTCACTAAGTCACTCACTCCTCATTCTGTTCATTGCAGAAAACGGCCGAAACCGGACATGACTTAGACCACTTAAACAATTGAGAATGAATTATCTGACTCTAGTTATTTTGAAATTCGTAATTGTTTGAAGATGATACTATGTAAACAAACACATCTAATTCAACAACTGAATGGTCACTAAGTCACTCACTCCTCATTCTGTTCATTGCAGAAAACGGTCGAAACCGGACATGACTTAGACCACTTGAACAATTGAGAATAGACCTATTTGACACACAGTATAAAATTCATTAAATCTTGTTTAATTGTTTATAATTTTTTACCTTACTTTTCACAAACAATTGAGATTCAACTTCACATGAGAAACTGATCGTGATACAGACATTTGAGCTTTAAACAACACATTCAGACAATTATCATTAACACACTCGTACACTAATAAGCCCTTTCCCAAAAATTATATGGATGTAGCAACAAATTTGACACTATACAAAATAAAGTTTGACTTTTCAAAGTTTGACTACTGAGTTTGACTTTTTGACCATTGACTGCCGAGTTTGACTCTTTCGAGTTTGAACTCTTTACATCAAACTTCATCAAAAAAGAATTTATTGTCAAGTTTTTCATCAAATACAATCTTTTTAGTCCCTTTTTAAACTTTGAAAATCACTTTAGCCATTTTATATCCGTTTTAACAAATTCAGAATCCTATCGAGTTTGTTTTACGTGCCAGTTTGCAGTTTTTGGAGTTTATACATCAATCTTTTCAATTAACTACACACAAACATTATTCTAACCATCAATAAACCTTAATCAATCATTTATTACTAAAAACCCCAAACTCAGAAGCCTAATTTTACTGAGTTTGAATTCGACATTAAGAACATCACAAAACCGTTTCCAAAACCTGTTTAGTCAACGGATCACTTACGTTTGAGAATAGAAGAAGGTTGTGATCGTTGTAAATGTACTTAAAATCAAAAAACTTGATTTTTCTTCTTTCTTGATGTAAAATTAGGTATAAATGAAAAATAGAAAAGGAATTACAAATCTCTTTTATACTATACGAATTTGCAAGTTTGGAATTTGATAGTTTCAGTCCCTAAAGTTCTTCTTTCTGAGTTTTAGTTTAAAAAATGACATTTTTGATCCTTGTAGTTTTTGTTACCGAATTTTGTTGTCAAAATTTTCAAAAACTCCCCCTTGAAATATGATCCCTTTGCACAGTTAGACCTTGAATGATATTTTCTCCTTTTTCAAAGTCCAGATTGTTACAAAAATGAAAAACTCTCCCTTGAAAATATATCCTTTTTATAAAAACTATTAAGTATTCGAGAGATCATTGTTGTCATTGGATTTTGAAAGCACTGTGAATTTAAAATTCAAGTGATGTACGTGGATGGTAATTACAAAAACACATGTTTTGATAAAAATGACTCCCCGTCAGATCATGATCTAGTTTGGACAAATAAAAGTATCGTTGAGAAAATAGCGATTCATGAATATGATTGTAATGAAAAGACATGTGTATTTTGTTTAAATTATATTTTTGAATTTTCCATTTTTTATTTTTGTATTTGATTTTTGATTTTTGAAAAACATTAAGAAAATCTTTTTGGATTTTATATTTTGAATTTTTTATTTGATTTTTTGAAAATTTTATTTACAAGTTTTGATGTATGATCTTTTCTTTCAAGAAGATAACTTTGCCAGACTTTCCAACTGTGTTGGAGTCATACATCTCATACCAATGTGATGAACTAAGTACTCAAAGCGATATTTGGGAAGAGCTTTAGTAAATAGATCCGCAAGTTGGTATTCAGTACCGACAAAGTATAATTTCACCGTACCCTTTTCAACGTGTTCTTTAATAAAATGGTACCGGATGTCTATGTGTTTTGTATGCGAATGCTGAACCGGATTGCATGAAATAGCAATAGCGCTCTTTGAATCGCAATACATCGGTATTCTGTTGTACTTGTAGCCATAGTCCAATAGTTGTGTTCGCATCCAAATGACTTGTTCTTAACACGCAGACAATGATACATATTCAGCTTCATCTATAGACATCGTAGTACAATCTTGCATTTTCGAACTCCAGCTCACAAACTTGTCACCTAGAAATTGTATGCCTCCTAAAGTACTTTTGCAGTCGTCTTTGCATCCTGCATGGTCCGCATCTGAATATGCAATTAGTTCAAATCTGGAATCCTTCGGATACAATAGGACCATGTTATAGGACTGTCTTAGGTACCAAAAGATTCGTTTAACCTCTTTAAGGTGTTTGACCGTAGGACGTGCTTGATAACGAGCACAAACAAAGGTAGCAAAAGCAATATGTAGTCGACTAGCTGTTAGATACATAAGTCCTCCAATCATTTGATGATAAGTCGTTTGATCAGTTGGAGTACCTTGTAAGTCAGCATCCAGTCTTTCAGTGGCCATAGGTGTACTCATGGAGACACAATCATCCATACCATGTTTCTTTAAAAGCTTTGTTGCGTATTGTGACTGACTAATGAATATGCCACTGGGTGATTGATGAACTTGAAGTCCTAGAAAAAACTTTAGTTCACCCATCATTGACATTTCAAAATTATTTTTCATAAGATTTGCAAATCGTTTTGAAAAATCTAGATTTGTAGACCCAAAAATAATGTCATCGGCATATACTTGAACAAGTAATATGTCTCCCCCGTGACATCGTGTAAACAAAGTTGGGTCAACAATACCTTTAGTAAAATGGTGTTAAAGAAGGAATGAAGACAGTTTGTCATACCATGCTCGAGGAGCTTGTTTGAGACCGTATAAGGCTTTCTTTAACATGTAAACATGATCTGGAAAGTCTGGATCAACGAATCCATCAGGTTGGCTTACATAAACTTCCTCTTTTAATAGACCATTAAGAAATGCCGTTTTCACATCCATCTGAAAGATTGTAATATTTTTATGTGCAGCTAAAGCAATGAACATACAAATAGCTTCAAGACGAGCAACCGGAGCAAATGATTCCTTAAAATCAATGCCTTCTTCCTGCTTGTACCCTTTCGCAACAAGATGATATTTGTTTTGAATAACAATATTTTCTGCATCACTTTTATTCTTCTAGAGCTATTTGAGAGCAATAATATTCTTTCTATCTGGTTTAGGAACTAATTCCCAAACTTTGAGTCTCTCAAATTGATGTAATTCATCTTGCATTGATTCTATCCAACTGTGATCTAACATAGCTTCTTTGATGTTATTTGGCTACAGAGTACTGACGGTTAATGCATACATACATACTTTCAAATCAGTTGGAAGACGTTGTCTAGTCATCACAGGTTTGGATGGGTCACCAATTACTTGTTCCAAAGGATGAGCTTTTGTCCAAATGTGTGTTGAGGGTTGTACTTGATGGAACTCATGCATATTTGATGGATCTAAAGCTGTTGATGATTCGGCTTCAGAAAAGTCTGGAGCATCATACGGAGTTAACAACGTATTGCCATCAAGTTCTGCCGAGTCTTCTTGATAGAATTCATCAGCCTCAGTCAAATAGATTAGAGAAGTTTGTTCTTCGGATGTTGTTATAATGGGAGGAGCCTCGTGTTTGTCAATATCAATTGAAGTGGTCACGGGTGAGTCTTCATGAGTATGATCTTGTTGTGCAGCGGAATTGATAGGCATATCGGAAGACTTCTTCTCAAAGTATTCATCATACATTGGTCCGAACAAATTATCCAAATCTTCTTTAGACGGAGTATTCATTGATTTTGCTGATGAATCTCCATGAATAAATCATTGTGACACGGGTTCTAAACTGTCATGTTCAAAAGCCATAACTGTGAGCTCATCAAACTTGACATGGATGGTTTCTATAATTTTTTTGGTTCATCAATTATAAATTCAAAACCCTCTGGATGTTTCTGAATATCCAATAAAGATTCCAATGTCTGCTTTTGGTTTCATCTTCCCAAGATCTTCTCGATCATTCGTTGGATAACACAAAGAACCAAACACATGAAAATATGCCACATTTGGTTTTCTACCGCGAAGTTCATATAGAGTTTTTTTGTGCCTTTTATGAATTATTGATTGATTTTGTGTAAAGCAAGCATTAAAAACAGCCTCGGCCCAAAGAAATTCCGGTAATCTTGAAAAGATAAGCATTATGCGAGTAGCCTCGAAGAGAGTACGATTGCGTCGTTCAACAACACCATTTTGTTTAGGCGTTCGAGCAGTTGAAAATTGTTGCATAATGCCTAACTTTTCATAATGAGCCTTAAGAGTTGCATTTTTGAATTCAGTACCGTTGTTAGTTCGAATCTTATGAATTTTTGCGTCAAAATTCAACTGAACTTGAGAAATGAACTTCTTTATTATCTTTGGGGTTTCATCCTTTGAATGAAGAAAATATACCCATGTGAATCGAGAGTAATCACCAACGATCACAATATACATCTTTCCTTTGATTGAAGCAACCCACCTTAGTCCGCATAAATCCATATGAAGCAATTCCAACTTAGAATGAGATCTTGGAACCACTTTAGGTGGATGAGAATATTTCTTGCTCTTTCCTCGCTCACATGTAGAACAAAGGTGATCTTTGACGTATTTGAAATTTAAAAGACCATTAACTAAATCATGTTTGGTAAGATCATTTATGGTACCGAAATTAAGATGTGAAAGTCTGTGGTGCCATAACCATGACTTTGTCGAAGAGGCTTTGGACATAAGACAAACAGGTAAAGAAGCAGCCATATTAGAAATGGAGATAGTGTATAGATTGGATTCATGATCTTCTATAAGCAGATCATTGCCCTCTAAATTTCATACGTATCATGTTTTTAAACGAAAAGCAACTTCTAGATCACCATTACAAAATTGTCCAACACTGAAAAGATTGTGTCCTAGGCCTTCAACGTAATATACATGACAAATCATGATGTTGCCTTGTACATAATCGCCATAGCCTATGATTGCTGAAAAATGGTGGTTCCCAAAGCGGACGATGCCCATGAATTTCTCAATGAAATTTTTTAGTAGTGATCGATCACCCGTCATATGCTTTGAACAACCATTATTAACAATCCACAGAATGATTTGAACCACCTGCAACACATGAAGATACTACACATGGACAAGTAGATAATTTGACTGCCCATTTTTAACAGAAACCGTTGGTTTAACAGTATATCGACCACTATTAACATGCGGAGACTTTTTAACAGGTGACCAACCAACATTTGGTTGTAATTCGTACCACTTTTGCCACATTCGACTAGTTTGAATTTTGTTCTTCATGTAGTTGCTAAGTGAAATATCTTGCACAGTAAAAGCTTTAGAGGCCTTATTTTTGTCACTTAAGGGAGTAACCGTATCAATCTTAGCTTTGGAAACTACGGGAGTAGTATCTACGGTCTTAGATTGAAGAGTCCTAACAAAGAACCTAGTCTTAGAAACTATAGGAGTAGTATCTTTGAACGTAGATTTTACTGTTCTAGGAGTAGTGAATAAGGCTATCCTAACTTTCGAACGCACATTCAATTTATATTTCGCAAGATAATTATCATGACACGGGATAAACACATTCTTAGCACAAGTAACACACAATACATTCTTTGCTATAAAAGCGTTTTTGATTTCATTATTAGTTAAAATCGTATTTAACGCAACATTCTTAGATGCAACATCTTATTTCTTATTTGTCCTATCAGAAACTTCTACTTTCTCTGATGAATTCTTAGTGTTTGAAGTGACACTATCCTTGAATGATGAATCCCTATTCGATGGACTTCTAATAGTAGACGTAGCGATCAGTCCTGTAGAAGATAAAACACTCTTAGCTTTATTTGCGACTTGGCTCATTCCAACCTTGTACATTCCTGGTGCAATAACATTTTCGTTTGTTCCAACAGCTTGTTGTTTGTTAGGTGAAGTCTGTAAAGTGACCGTATTTGACAAAACATGTTTTTCTTCTGTTTTAGGTGCAACATATTTCTTTTGAAAAACTTGTTTATATAATGGTGTGACACAAATGGGTTTATTAGAAACATTTGCTTTGTCAAACTTAGTATTCCAGACTCACCTTTTGCAATATTTTTTAGTTTTGCTTTTAACTCAGATATTGTAATCAAAAGATCTTGGTTTTGAGCATGAATAGTCGCGTAATCATAAGTCTTTTGATTAACATGTTCAATCAACTCATTGATTTCCCCTTGAGATTGAGTACAAGTCTGTTTGATTGTATCACAAAGTTTTTTGTATTCTGTTTTGACATTATCACGTTCCTTTATCAAAGATTGTAATTTAGATTCCAAAGGCGTGTTCTCACTCTCAAGCTTTTCCATTTTTGATATCTAAGAGGTTTCACAAACGCTTTTCAAAGAAGATTCACATTTGCGTTTTTCTTTTTCATGTTGCAACTGTAATTCAAAATCAAGACTTTGTTTTTGACATCTTTAAACATCGTGTTCAAGAATGTTTATGCATTTTTTTCATTCCCTCTTGGATTTCAATGGAGTCCCTTTGAACTTTCTTAATCTCATCATGCATATTGTTATCTACACATTCATGATTCAACAACACACAACATTCGATTTCATGCTTAAGAGTTGCTTCCAAGAATTTATCTTTTAAAAGTTCATTTTTTTCCATGTCTCACTAAGATCACTTTCTGTTAAATTAAAAACATCTTTCATTTCTTTTATATCTCTTAAAAATCATTTTTGAAAGATTTCTAACATAAACTGCATCTCTTGAAGAATTGGTTTAAGTTGATGTTGACAAAAGTCATTTAACTGTATTTCTTCTAGAGAGGTATAAAAAATGTTTTCCCGTTTAGAAGCCGTTTCTAACAATTCAAACAATTTTTGAAAATCATTTTCCATTTGATTCAAATCCACTAATATTGGATTTGCTCTAGGCATTGATTTGTTAGTGGGATTTTTCTCAGAAGAAGAATACGGTGAACTTTCATTTGAAGGATCTTCCGAAGATATAAAAGATGGTGGAAAATATTTTTGTTCGTCAGAAAGTTCCTTTTGTGGAACAAAATCATCATAAAGAGAATTTAACTTGTTGAATCAATTGTACACACATTTTGTTTTTTCTGAATAGCAACTGGATCTTTCATCTTGTTTTTCATTTTTATTTGACTCTTGGTAGCATCCTTAAGAATGTCCTTAGTATCTCTAACATTCATATGAATTTTTGAATCATCCAAGCAAGAAGCATCATATAATTTTGTATTTTGAGAAATTGCTTTCTTGAGAGTATAAGGATTTGTGTACCCTAAACCATGTTGTAATATTTCTAAAAATGAAACACACAAACTCGATTAAACCGAGAATGTGTATTTTACACTCTTGAATGTAACAAAAATGAGCACACTTTCGATGAAACCGAAAATGATGATCACTTTTACAATTCCCAAATTTTTTATCCCAAACTTGATAAAACCGAACTTGAGACAAAACCGTAACAAAGTTCTGAATTTGTGTTTTCCTAACACAATTCTTGATAGAACCAAGAACTTGTGTATCTATTACAACCCTTAGTATGATTTCCGAGAATTAAACAACTTCCTAACACATAATTTTTGATAAAACCAAAAATTGTATATCTAAACCAATTTCGATAACACTTCTGAGATTGACAAAACACACCTAAATATGTTTCTCGATAAAACCGAGACCACGTACCACCATTAAAACTCGATATAAGTACACTTTACTACCAAAAATGAATAAACGATACTAAAATACAACAAATCCTTAAATGAGCACTTCCGAATGTGATACTAACCGATAAGACCACGTCCGAATTTGCTCAAAAGCTACAAAAAAAGCACATCTAATCCATTTTCGATGTCGAAACCAAAGATAATAGTGAAATGTGATGTCAAAAGTACTCAAGAAGCTCAAATAACACTCGAAAATACCAAAAATCGATCACGTCATCATCAAATACAAACTCGATCACAAATACGATCACTCTTTATCTCTAATGGCGTATGATAATACTTGTTAGGTCTTATTTTAGCTTGAATCACACGATATAGAATGACGTAGAATATAGAGAATCAAGAGAGGGAAGCAAGTTTTCACAATTTCCAAATTTTATAACAAAAGAGAAAAAGGGAGGGAAATGTTGTTACAAGCCATCAACCACCTAATGATGATTAGGTGGCTATTTATAAGAGAGGGATGAGGCTTCCTTTCCTTCTTTTATTTCCCTAATTTTTCTAATTAGTCCATAATCTTTGGTAAATATGTTATTTTTCACTTTTAGCATATTAAAACTTATTACAAACTATTTATGCTAAGTAAAAAAAAGTTTAAACACTAATAGTAAATACAACCACTTAAAGTATCATAATTGACACTTTTATGATCCTAATACATATTTTGATGCATTATTAGTTTTTTATTAATCCCACTTGTATTATATTTTGTTTCATAGGCTTTCATTCTAATCCTTGAGCTTACACCAACAAATAAGGAGTTGAAGGAACCTGGCTCATTTGTAGTCTTTTATTTATTAAAGGAGATGATGCCCCTTTTATTCAAGCAGTAAAACCCGATCAAAATGTAGTTGAAGCACCCATTGTTAATGAAGAATTAGTTAAAATTGATGATAAATCAGGTGGAATTAATGTTCATGAGCCGGTTGCTGCCACCAAGTCAAATCAATTATTAGATGATGTTGTTTCACATTTTAAAGAAGTAATAGATGTGAGACTAGATCTTGTTGGTTGGGTCGATGAGTTGAGAACAAAACTTGTTTAAACACTAACATCTAATGTTATTCCTAAAGAAATCAAACTTGTTATGTATGTTCCATTTCATAATCCTTGATGCACGTATATTATACAGTTAAAATGTCAGAAACCTTTATAAATGTTTTTTTTGCAGACATTAAGGCCACCTATATTTGATGATTTAAGGAAACTGAATGATTCCAAAGGTGATGAAAATAACTGTTTTTATCAAGAGTCACAACTAGGTTCATTGCAACACTTACTTAATGCATTGGAACCTGAGCTGCCACCTGATGTTTCTTGCCTTCAACCTGATAATGTAGATGAACCACATTTTGATACTACAGTCAAATTAAGTTTACCTAAACTGTGAAATTGAAATTGGTTTTAAACTATAATTTTTTTCATGTGCTTGAAATAGTCTCGTAGGTTTTTAAGTGGTGAACAGAGATAGTCTTGGGGAATAGGGAAATGATGTTCAATTAGCCTATATACAGCAATTGTATCGCACTACCTTAGTACCATAACAGTCCCTCTATACTGAACACATAGACTATTTATGATACCGGGCCTCAATTATTTTGTTGGTTATACACGGCATAAAAATATGTACTCTCGATCTTGATAGTTTTTGTGAACATGGAAACGCGTTCGTTTCAAGAAGATAACAAATAAAATAAATAAAACCAATACAACTACCTGTGTATACTTGTACTAAATAGATTTTTTGTGAACTAGGATAATGCTGATATGGAAGACAACATGGAAGTTGATAATGAAGATGGGAAGTATTGTTTAGATGATATGTCGATTGGCTTTGAAGAAGATAATTCTAATGGGGAGATCAAGGTGACTCTATATCAAGAAGAGCATAAAGCATTATGTAATAAAATGGATGTTGTTGTAGAAGAAAGTACCCTAATTACCGAAAGTACGCCAGTTATCGAAACTAGAATTGTTGACAGTACCTTGAAGGTAAAATGAATATGTTATTTTCATTATTGTATAGTATTTTACAAATATTTATGTATTTAATCCATTGTATCTAATAAACTTTTCTTGTAGAATAAAAGGTGAATCTTGATCAGTTTATTACAGATGTAATGCATACCAAAAACATCTTTGTTGCCATTGAATCGCATAGTTCCGAATCGGTAAGTGTTTTTCTTACCAACACATAGAATAAAATAAAAACTTGTATTCTTGACAACATGATTATGTCTTTTTCAATATCAAATTATGAATATGTCAGAAGAAAACCTTGTGAAAGTTAATGATAGAGCATCTTTCAAAACAGGTTTTCGAGATGTTAGAAGGAAGAAGAAACCTAGTGTGGCTCTCCAATCACCATATGAGCAACAACAATCAATAACACTACCACCAGCAAAAAGGAAAATAATTACAATTCAAATTTTAGAATCAATAGAATTCCCTGATGAGTCTGATGGTGAAGAGCATGACAAACTAGAATCAACCGAATTCTTCGGTGAGTTAATCTTACCTTTTTCAGAGGTATATTATGATGTATGTTAATATACGTTTATTTGTGCTAGATAAATAGTTACATATATTTATCTTTTTCAGGATCTAAGGTACACAAAAAATGTAACCTTTACAAAGTAACAGTGCCTTGTTATATTAAAACGCTGTTGAAGAATAAAAGAAGTGGCGAGCCTACCCAACTGCTCCAACTTACTTGGGTTCCATATGGCATTGTTGTTGGTGATCATTTCTCGTTAGCTTTGTTGGGTTTGGAGGATATAAAAAGAGGGTGGTTGGTCGAAACTGTACGATATCTATTTCTATATATATATATTACTTTATTTGATTATCAAAAACATGTTGAAAACTAGTTTCATCCTGATTTATATTATTAACAGCATTTGGAGCTTTGGGTGAAGTTGTTGTGGCGGTTTAGAGCACCGGATGCAGATTGGGCAATAGCAGGCGCACATTTATGTCCAGCTATACTTGGCGGTGGTATGTGTATTTACCATTCAAATGCTAAAAGAGGTCGTGTGTCATGGACTGATGTAGAAAAGGTCTTATTGAATCGAAACATACCCATATAGAAAATCTTTGAATTAAGAGTGTTTCTTTAGGATTAAGTTTATGTTTTTTATATACGTATATTTCCCCTTGAATGAACCCGAAGTCCACTGGGCTCTTGCTGATATGCATATCCATACAATTGTTATAATCGTCTATGATTTAATGAACCTACGAAAAAAACAAAGATGACCCAATAGTTGAGAATAGAAAGTGATGGATAGCTATGAGGGAAACAATGTCAAAACAGTTACCTTTGTTCCTGGAGTGCTAAAGAACAAAGGGTAATTAGTTGGGGAGTATAAGATCACATATTAGTTTGAAGAAAAATTCCCACATCAAGCTGCTGTATATGGAGATTGTAGAGTATGGGTTCGTCTCTTGTTATACAGATTGACTCACAAGCTTCCATTGGTTTTTGGTGACCCTCTTCAGGTAGCGATTGCTTACCGTGAAAGCATGCTTGCGTACTTTTGGAAATACAAGGTCGATTTCCCCAAAATGAGTATAATAACAATTAAGTTTGGTGATAACTTGGTTGTCTTTATTTATATTCTGTTATTTGTAAACCTTTGTGTGTTATCCCATTACAATCCTATGTTTTGTTTAATTAGGTATTAAGAACTTTGTGTATTGTTTAATATCATGTTAACCGAACAAGCTTTTTATTTCATTATGGAATTCTCAATCACACAGAAACAAATTAATAAAAAAATAACCATAAATATTTTTGATGTTCCGTAACAATCTGAATTACACTGTGAATCTTCAAAATGATCCATGTTCCTTAAACTTTGCTTCAAACTTATGTTCTCAACATACAGGTTGTAACGCAATTCCTTGTAGTATTCCGAAGAGAGTTCGTCATCTAGAAAACCATAAACTGAGCATTTTGCATATTTATCCTGAATAAAATGACTTGTTTTGTTAGATAGAATTTTGCATATTTATCTATGTATCACAATTTATAAACCATATGTCATTCCTTTTTCTAAGCTAATGTTCAACATTCATGTTGAATCGGTTTTAGCCATCAATTTAAATATTCAAACAAATAGGTAGGGCTGATCCAACAAGAACCTTGAATATAAGGTTAGACAACGAAGTAATGGTTACAAATTAATTGTGTTTATAATAAAATGCATATACTTAAATAAACCGGTCAACCTTTAAACCTTCTTAATGGATTTATTCTTGTCCATGCAACTTGCACTTTCAACGGATGAGGACGTTTGCAATTACAAAGTGTTTTGGTTGCAATGTCTTCTTCGTTGTAACGACTAGTAACTTCTAGAAGAAGACATACTTTTATTTTTGAGTAACTGAATAAATGTATTGGATTATATTTATAGGTCGATGATAGTTGAATGCATTGAAGTCATCATATGAATGTTATGCCACAAACCAAATGGTGGTTCTTAAGTTGTTATTTATGATTATGTACTTTTTTATATGACTCTTACTTGTCAAAATAAATGGTAAGTACATGAATGTATCTATATTTGAGGTGGTTGGGATGTCATTTATGATGTTGTACTTTATGTATATGATATCGTATACATATTGGGATTGTTAAAGTCATATACAAATTTTTTTAAATGAGTAATGTGTTAAAAATTAAACGCTGACTCGTATTTGAGTTAACACCAACTGTTGAAAATAAGGTTGATGAGGTAGAAACTAGTGGGTTTGCACAAACTAGTGCTTTAAGGATTAGACGAGGTGGTGTATCTATAAGGGGTGCTTGTCTTAGGAAGACTAGTGGTACTGAAGCTGTAAGTTGTGAATCTGGAAGTAGCAGTAGTAACAGGCTTAGGACCATCAATGGGAAAATAGTTAGAATGAGAGGGAAATGAGATCGATCAAGAGCTTATATGTATCTTGGTGGAAGGAAACCTATAAGATTTGGTGTTTCTTGGGATCCAGTCGATGGAGAGCCTATGCTAGGAGTAAGTAATCTATATTTCTAGTTTATTGATTCTCATTTGGTTTATTATATGATTCAAATTCTCATTTAGTGTACTGATTCAGTTTATTAATTGATTTAATTTCTCATTTGGTATACTGATTCCGTTAATTAATTGACTTATACTTCCAGAATGTTATGGGTATACCTGCACCACCGTGGCCACTTGGAATCACACCAGAAGACTGTAGGATCCATGCTGAAAGACCAGAACCTATTGTGTTACAAAAAGAACTTGTGTTGCAGGAACATTATCAATGTAGGATGATTGCTCAACAGATAAGCCAACAACAGCAACAAGAACCAATTAAATAAGAACAAGTGCATCAGGAACATCTTCGTCTAGAACTATTGCAGGAAGAGGAACAAGAATTGAACAAATATTCTACCATTTGAATTTAATAGATGTTATGATTGAATTAATTATGGTAGTTAACCTTAGCAGTAT
>BQNB010016441.1:0-53096 GCA_026074375.1 Tanacetum coccineum
TATTCAAATAGGATCACATGTAATTTTATCTGCAACAACAATCTACATTTATTTCTTATTTTCTACGATAACCTGATTTTCTTTAACATGATTCGTCATCATTAATAGTGGCAGTGTTGAAAAAGATACACATGTTCCTGACCTATATGCGTTAGAGCACCTAGCTAGAAATGCATATAAGAAAGATGAGAAACAACAATTATTTGCTCAAAAAGTCCAACAACAAAACACGACTTTGACTAGTCAGCTTGAGTTGTATAAGGAAAGAGTTCGGGTTTTGGAAAACATCAAAGGGGATAACAATTATCTCAACGAATTTCTTGAGGCTGATAGCCAAGCAAAACATTTTAATCAACAAGCTTAATCTCAATTTGTTCGTGATCAAGATATCATTCGAGACCTAGAAAAATAATGAGATAAATTAGATTTAGCTGTCACTGATTACAAGCGGAAAAACGAGGAACTTCAAAAGACTTATTTAATTTTAAAAAGACAAATGAGTGAAAATGATGATCGTTATCATGACACTATTCTAGATGTCGAGGCCTAACTTAAAAAGAATGTTGATCTAATATTGAAACTAGGCAATTCCTTACAAGGAATGTTTATGCTTGGAGCAAAGCCATTGTATGTGTATGATTCACAATTAAAACATGGTTTGGGGTACCCGAATCCTTATACACTCAAGCAAGCAATTTCTCAATGTTCAAAGTTATATCTTGCCTCTAGTCTGAGTAAGTCAAAAATTCCTTTGAATGTTAGAGATACTGAGGACACTCTTGATGATGCTTCCAAAAGCCAACAAAAAATGAAAGAAAAAATGAATGATCCAATTGCTGTTGCAAACAAACAGAATTGTTGGACAATTGATTACAAACAAATAAATGCTCTTTATAAAGACTTTGTTCCTCAAAAAGAACTTTCTGCTAAACAAACTGATTGTTAACGAGTTGCAATTCTATTTTGAATTCTTTAGGAAACTATTTCAAAGGGATATAAAAGAAATGAAAGATGTTTTTGAGTCTACAGAAAGTGAACTTTGTGAAATAAAGAAGCAAAATAATTTTTTAAAAGATCAACTTTTGGAAGCATCCCTCAAGCATGAAGTAGAAATAAGTGTGTTGTTAAATCATGAATGCGTAGATAATTCCTTACATGCTGAAATTGAACAAATCAAAAAGAATTCCATTGAGATTCAAGAGGGTTTGCAAGCAAAAATAAAAATTCTTGAAAAAGATGTTCAAAGATGTCAAAAGCAGAGTGTTGATTTTGAATTAAAGTTACAACATGAAAAAGAAAAACATAAATGGGAGTCAACTTTGAATAATAAAAACACAAATCCTCTTGATTACTCTTGGATTTCAAAGATGGAGAAACTTGAGAATAAGAACGTGTCTTTGGAGTTTCAAGTGAAATCTTTGATAAAAGAACGAGGCAATGTAAAATTAGAATATCAAAAGCTTTTTGATTCAATCAAAAAGCCACGGTCTCAATCTAAAAAAGAAATGGATGAATTCATTGCTCATGTCTCTGAGGAAACATATGCATATGGTGTTATTCGTGCTGAGAATCAGAATCTTTTAAGTACCATATCTGAGTTAAAAACTAGATTGGAAACTGTTGAAAAGGTAAGTATGTAAATACTAAGTTTGACAAGACAAATGTTTCTCAAAATCTTCTTTGTGTCACACCGATAAACAAACAAGTTTTTCAAAAGAAAACGGTTGTTTCAAAAACTGAAGAAAAACATGTAGTGTTAAAACCATTCACTTTACAGACTTCACCTGACAAACAAAGAGGGGCAAATTCAAACAAAAATGTCATAGCACCTGGAATGTACAAAGTTGTCACAACACAAGAATCACAAACAAACGAGGCTAAGTGTGGTTTATCTTCTATAAGAATGAATGCTGCATCTAGTGTTAGAAGACCAATGAGTAAAGATTCACATGTCAAGAACACTGTCTTAGCTAACTCTAAGAATTCAGCAAAGAAAGTACCAGTTTATGTTAGGAAAAATAAGCAAACAGATAAGACATCTGCAAATGTTATCTCAAACAAAGAGAATGTAATTGATGTTAATGTTGCAAACGCTTCTAAAGCGAAAACTCTTTTATGTGTTTCTTGTATGCAAAATGTGCTTATTCCATGTCATAATAAATGTCTTGCAAATTATAAATTGAATGTGCATTTGAATGATCGTAGAGCTTTCTCCACTAATTATAGAACACCAAAATCTTCAGACACTACTTATGTAGTTCTTAAGACTAGGTTTTCTGAAAAGTTGGCACAATCTAAGTCTTTAGATACTACTTCTCCAAATCTAAGATTGATGTAGAAAGTATCTCAAAAGTTAAACATAAGGTCTTTAGTGCTTCTAAGACAAAGAAAAGAAATTTGCAAGATAACTCTTTAAGCATATACATGCAGAACAAAATTAGAACAAGTCGCATATGGCAAAAATGGTTTGAATCACAACCAAATGTTGTTTGGTCTCCCGTTAACACGACTCTGATTGTTCATAATAAATGTTCAACTGTGAAACCACCGGGTTCTGTTAAGAAATGGGTAGTCAAATTGCCCACTTGTCCATGTGTTGGTTCTTCTTGTGTTGTAGGCAGTCCAGATCGTTCTGTGGATTGTTGACAGTGGTTGTTCAAAGCATATGACGGGTGATCGATCACTGCTGAAAAATTTCATTAAGAAATTCATGGGCACTGTTCGCTTTGGAAATGATAATTTTGCAGCAATCATAGGCTATGGCGATTATATACAGGGCAATATCACTATTTGTCATGTATATTATGTTGAAGGTCTTGGACATAATCTCTTTAGCGTTGGGCAATTTTGTGATGGTGATTTAGAAGTGGCTTTTCGTTCCAAGACATGTTACGTGCGAAATCTGGAAGGAGATGATTTGCTCACAGGAGGACGCGAATCTAATTTGTATACTATCTCCATTTCTGACATGGCTGCTTCTTCACCTGTTTGTCTGATGTCCAAAGCAACTTCGACAAAGTCATGGTTATGGCACCGTCGACTCTCACATCTTAATTTCGGTACCATAAACGATCTTACCAGACTTGACTTGGTTGATGGTCTTCCAAAGTTCAAATATGGAAAGGATCACCTTTGTTCTGCTTGTGAAAGAGGAAAAAGCAAGAAAGCTTCTCATCCACCCAAATTGGTTCCAAGTGATCACTTCAAATTGGAATTACTTCATATGGATTTATGCGGTCCAATGAGGGTAGCTTCGATCAATGGAAAGAAGTATATTCTTGTGATAGTGGATGATTATTCTCGATATACATGGGTTTACTTTCTTCACTCGAAAGACGAAACTCCAGAGATCATAAAGAAATTCATTGCTCAAGCTCAATTGAATTACAAAGCCAAAGTTTGCAAGATTCGTACTGACAATGGTACTGAATTCAAAAATGCTACTCTTAAAGCTCATTATGAAAAGTTAGGCATCATGCAACAATTTTCAACTGCTCGTACGCCTCAGCAAAATGGAGTGGTTGAAAGACGTAATCGTACTCTTGTTGAGGCTGCTAGAACAATGCTTATCATTTCTTGATTATCTGAATCGATCAATCATTTATACACGACATAACAAAACACCTTATGATCTATTACGCGGACGAAAGCCGAATGTTGAGTATTTTCATGTGTTTGGCTCATTATGTTATCCAACAAATGACCGTGATGATCTTGGAAAAATGAAACCAAAAGCAGATATTGAGGTTTTTATTGGTTATTCGAAAACATCAAGAGGGTTTTGAATCTATAAGCGACACACCAAAAAGATTATGGAAACCATTCATGTCAAGTTTGACGAGCTTACAGATATGGCTTCTGAACATGACTATTTAGAACCCGTGCTCCAATGATTCAATAATAATACTTCATCAGCATACACAATGAATACTCCATCTAAAGAAGATTTGGATACTTTGTTCGGTCCAATGTTTGAAGAATATTTTGAAAAGAGGTCTTTTGATACACCAATCAATTCCGCTGCACAATCGACTCAATTTCATGAAGACTCACCTTCCACATCTTCAATCATTGTTGAAAATTATGAGGCTCCTCCCATTGAAACTACATCTGACAAATAAACTTCCCCAATCTCTTTGATAGACGTTGATGAATTTAATCAAGAAGATTCTGCTAATTTTAATGGCAATCTAGATTTTTTTCCATATAACACTTCAAGTCATGAGGAAATTAAATCCTCTACGGCAGCTCTAGAACCATCAAATGTGTAGAATTTCCACCAAGTACAACCCTCAACTCACATTTTGGAAAAAATATCATCCTTTAGATCAAGTTATTGGTGACCCATCCAAACTTGTAATGACTCGTCAAAAGCTTCAAACAGATTCTGAGGTATGCATGTATGCATTAACCGTCAGCACTATCGAACCAAAGAATATTAAAGAAGCTATGGCCGATCACAGTTGGATTGAGTCCATGCAAGATGAGTTGAATCAATTTGAGAGACTACAAGTTTGGGATCTCGTTCTACGACCAAAAGGAAAGAATATTATTGCCCTCAAATGGCTCTAGAAGAATAAGTGTGATGCTGAAAATATTGTGGTTTGAAACAAAACTCGTCTTGTGGCAAAAGGATACAGGCTGGAAGAAGGCATTAATTTTAAAGAGTCATTTGCTCCTGTTGCTCGTCTTGAGGCTGTTCGAATGTTTATTGCTTATGCTTCTCATAAGAATATCACCATCTTCCAGATGGATGTTAAATTGGCTTTTCTCAATGGTTCATTGAAAGAGGAGGTTTATGTCAGCCAACCTGAAGGGTTTATTGATCCAGAATTCCCATATCACGTCTACAGGTTGAAAAAAGCTCTATACGGTCTTAAGCAAGCACCTCGTGCATGGTATGACAAATTGCCTTCTTTCCTAATTCAACATGGGTTCCCTAAAGGTATTGTTGACCTAACTTTGTTCATATGACGTCACGGGGAAGACATATTACTTGTTCAAGTATATGTTGACGACATTATTTTTGGATCAAAAAATATAGATTGTTCAAACCGTTTTACAAATCTAATGAAAAATAATTTTGAAATGTCGATGATGGGTGAACTAAAGTTCTTTCTTGGACTTTAAGTTCGTTAATCTCCCCGTGGCTTATTCATAAGTCAATCACAATATGTGATTGAGTTGTTAAAGAAACATGGTCTGGATGAGTGTGTCTCCATGAACACACATATGGCAACTGAGATACTGGATGCTGATTTACAAGGCACTCCTACTGATCAAACGACTTATCGTCATATGATAGGAGGGCTAATGTACCTAATAGCCAGTCATCCAGACATTGCTTATGCTACTTTTGTATGTGCTCGTTATCAAGCACGTCCTACGATCAAACACCTCAAAGAGGTTAAACGGATCTTTCGGTACCTAAGACAGTCCTATAACATGGGCCTATGGTATCCGAAGGATTTCGGATTTGAACTAATTGCATATTCAGATGCGGACCATGCAGGATGTAAAGACGACTATAAAAGCACATTAGGAGGATTCCAATTTCTAGGTGAAAAGCTCATGAGCTGGAGTTCAAAGAAACAAGATTGTAATGTGATGTCTACTGTTGAGGCTGAATATGTTTTCTTGTCTGCATCATGTGCACAAGTCATTTGGATGCGTACACAACTGCTAGATTATGGATACAAATACAACTGGATTCCGATGTATTGTGATTCCAAGAGTGTCATTGCTATCTCATGTAATCCGGTCCAACATTCAAAGACAAAGCACATAGACATCCGGTATCATTTTATTAAGGAATATATTGAGAAGGGTACTGTGGAACTTTACTTTGTCGAAACAGAATACCAACTTGCGGATCTATTTACTAAAGCTCTTCCTAAAGAACGCTTTGAGTATTTGGTTCATCGCATTGGTATGAGATGTATGACTCCAACTCAGTTGGAAAGTCTGACAAAGTTATCTTCTTGAAAAGATCATATATCAAACATGTAAATAAATTTTCCAAAAACAAAAGAAAAAATTGAAAAAAATACAAAATTACAAAAAGATTTGTCATATTTTTCAAAATTAAAAATCAAATACAAAAAAAATATAAAAGCTCAAAAACATAATTTAAAGATCACATGATCAGATTCATAATTCTAAATTTTTATATATAAAAATCTTTTGATTGGAAAAACGGGATCATAATCTGAGGGGGAGTAATTGAAATTTTTTTCATTCATATACATCATTTCAGAAATAAAATAAAAACAATGATCTCTCAAATGAATTGACTTTCAAAAAAGATATATTTTCAAGGGGGAGTTTTTATTTTAAAAAGTTTTAATTTTGAACTTTGAAAAACAACAATCTTTATTTTTTGGACTACGTGTTTTGCATGATTTCATTCCAAGGGGGAGTTTTTTATAACATTGGTCAACTTATCATTACTCGAGGTGGAGTTTTTGAAAATTTAAAACAAAATTCAGAAAATAAAAGAGATAACTCAAAAAAAGATAATATAAGGGCTGAAAGTGTAAGTTTTCAAAACTTATATTCGGTGACTATAAAAGGAAGAAAACTTTTTCTTTTTTCTTTTTATTTTTACCGAGGCAACTAACCGAGTTTGTGAAGAAAATCAAAGAAAGATTTCAGAAGCTTATTACAGCGATTACACCTTCTTTTCTTTCTCAAATGTAAATCAACATGAGTTTTGATTAAGTTTTAAGCTGTTTTGAATTATCGAGTTTAAACTCAGTAAGAATTGGGATTACCGAATTTAGGATTTATCAAATTTTTGATAAATGATTAAGATCAAGGATGATAATAATTAATGATTATGTGGAAATAAGTGTAAAATAGCTTATAAAAGGTCTACGATCATAAACTCGAAGCTGAACATGAAACTCGGATGTACTTGGTGTGTGTTGAAATTTGTACTTATCGAGTTTTATTTGTTGACTATTTTTTTTGGGATAAAATGTAAAGGAATCGAGTTTGATTATAAGGAGTCAGCTTTAAATTCCATTGTGAAACTCAGTTATTGTCAAAAAGTCAATCTTGGTAATGTCAAAAAGTCAAAATCGGTAATGTCAAAAGTCAAAAATTAGTAACAATGAACTTTGTGAATTTTATGCCCTCATAATTTATGCATGCTTATGACGATTAATGCTCGAATGTCTGTGGAACAAAAAGATCAGTCTCTCATGTGATTTGAAAACATCAAATGATTGTGAAAAAGAAATCAAGTTTTAATGAATTCTAAACTTTGGGTCAAATATGTCTATTCATAATTGTTTAAGTGGTCTAAGTCATGTCCGGTTTCGACCGTTTTCTGCAATGAATAGAATGAGGAGTGAGTGACTTAGTGACCATTTAGTTATTGAATTAGATGGGTTTGTTTACATTGTTTAAGATTCATGACAAAAAGTAAAAGTAGAAAAGTTTTTATAACTTGAATCTAAAAATCCAAGTCTCAATTGTTTAAGTGGTCTAAGTCATGTCCGGTTTCGACCGTTTTCTGCAATGAACAGAATGAGGAGTGAGTGACTTAGTGACCATTCAGTTGTGGATTTGTGATTGAATGATTCTATGTTATCATTTTACGAAAAGTTTTTGTCTAAAGATTTCTGAAAAAGTTCTCAAAATCTATTATTGTCAAAATGGTACTCTTTCATAAAAACAGTTTTAAGAAGATGTATGATCTCTTTTTAATTTTTCATAAAAGTGTCTTGATTAAAATCAAAAGAGAAATCTTCATATTTCTTGAAAGAGTATCATGTCACTAAGAATTTCTTGCGAGGATATTTTAAAACAGACAGAGAGAGCTAAATCCATACGCGAAAAAGCAAATCAAAAGTGTGTTCGAAAAAGAATTGCCAGAACACACAAAAATGATAAATCAAAAGAAAATTTTGAATAAAGCGTATGGCATGTGCTAGAAAAAGCAAGAACGAGCACATTAGAAACAAACTGATCAAAAATATGTTCAAAAAGAATTGCCAGAACATATAAAACAGACAGAGTGGAAAAATATAAAAATGTCAAATGAATTGTTTGTTACCTAACGTCTTCATTTCATTCATTCAGTAATCATTATGGCACAACAACAACATACAGCTAATGTTCATACAGACGAACTGTGTCCTCCAAACAAAAGATAGAATCTTATGGATGCTAACAAGAAGATTGATTTTGAACAAGTGCAATGTCCACCTAAAAGCAAACTTCTGACGAATATCATCAAGAATCATCCATTACGATTCAACAGTGCAGCTTCTTCATCAGTACCATGGATCTATATGGCACAATTTTGGCATACTTTGAAGGAAGATGGATCCAAGTATAGACTCACGTGTATGCTTGACAAGAAAGAGCTTTCTCTTACCCTGGATGACTTCAGAACAATCTTACACCTACCACAAGCAACTGACAATAATCATGATAGATTCATGCTACCACCATCATTTTTAGACATGGTTCCATTCTACAAAAATGAATTGGGATTTACAATGAAGCTGAAGACATCATCAAGCTTTAAGACAGCTGGTCTTCTGCAGCCATGGCAAACGTTGGGCAAGATATTTTCCAAATGCTTGACAACACGTGTAACTGGATGGGATCAACCACCATTACAGATAATGCAAATGATGTATTGCTTTATCAATAACATTCATGTTGATTATGCGAAGCTACTATGGGAAGGACTTCATTATTCTCTTTGTCAGAATCTAAATAATCACTTCAATTCAAAATGATGAACAAGAAAATAAGCTAGGAGATGATGAGAAGAATTATAGAGAGAGAAACTAGAGAGAGAAACTTAAGAGAGAAAAAAGTAGAGGTTGATTAACTTGTGAAAATACAAATGAAACCAATAACCCTCTCTCCACACAAGGAGAGGGGTTTATATACCCTAGATGGGCAAGGCTTAGTGGGTCGAGGGTTTGTCTTGGGTTAGGCTCGAGTTTACTTGGGCTTTCGCCCGATACACGTGACCAGTTAGCTTACATATAAGAGCCCGTTTACCCGTCTAGCCTATTACAACGTATATTAATTAATGACCAAGACCTAATATAATTAATGAACGAACTTCCATTGTTCGACTTAATATTTTGAGGCTAACAATCTCCCCCGAAGTGAGTTCATTGTGACACTCCTTCGTGAGATCAATGAGATTGCTTTTGTCGTTAAGCTCTTGTCTTTGTCTTGGTCTTTATCTTGTTGTAGGCTTGTTCCTTCATGCTTTGTGATCTTTGATCTTTAGCCTTTGTCATTGTCTTTTGACTTCGTCTTTGCGTCCGAGATCTTTAAATCTTTATCCTTCCGTCTTGATCGTCTTTGCCACCTTGCGATCTTGTGTCTTGACCAACATGCTCATACTTTGCATCATCTTGAAAGCTTGCTAACAATCTCCCTTGATAGACTTGATATCTTTGAAGGAAGATCTTGTATATCAGAGTTTGTGCGGAAGTCTTTGTCTTTAATTCTTGAGCTTTCATGATTCTTGAATCTCGATGCTTATAGTATGTCTTTGTAGTTTGAGCATGAGCATGTGGTAATGAATCCGACTTCAGCTGGAATAAGGCATCACCATCTCCATCTTTATGTATCCTGAAATAAAACAGTTAGCAATAAAGCGTGTGGACGAATATGGCTTTGTCATTCGTCCGGATTTGGTTAGATTAACCTCCGGTTCCGTAGGACCGTTTTACAGTATAAATACTGTACCTGTGATCAGGTAGATTCAAAGAATCTCCTTGACAGGGTTTCCAGCTCAAAGCGTAGGATCTTCTAACACAGATGTATTAGATTTACCATGCTTGCTAGTTCTCATTACCGGAACGTCTCAAAGCAGACAACACGGTAAGAGTGAATCAGATAGTTACTATCTTTCTGATTAAGCCGTCAATTCATTTCCTGGAACAAGTTTGATTCACATTGAATCGCACCATCGTTTCTTTCCAGTTGACACAAGTTTGATTCATATAGAATCTCGCAAGTCACCTACCAAGAGCTTGTTTGATGCTGGCTCAAGCAGGATTTCCATCTTCATTGTGAGTACATAAGTATCACTCGGATGTTCTGGCACAATCACAAGGATAATGCGTAGGACTCTTGTTAACAGCTTGTGAACTAATTGGTGTTCAACAAGTGTTAGTAATGGAATGTGTCCTAATGAGATTTATTTATGGATCTCTTGGCTCTAGACTCGATTAGTGCGTTTTGGTTTTAGTAATCGGAGGCTGGAGCAGACTGCCACCTATTCAATATCAACTAACTCTCTTGGAAGTGAAAAGTCACTAGAAGTCGTGTTATCTCCGATACAAATGAGACAAGTTTTAGTTGAGAGAAACCCGAATGGCTGAGGTGGGTATGCATTGCATCACTAGTCCATGATGTCTCTCTCAATATCAGCAATCAACAATATGATATCTGACAGCAATGAATTGACGCCTTTTTCGCTGCCTAGTTTTGTGGAGGGCTACTGTCTTAGACCCTTTATCCCATACAATTCCTTTATTCTTCACCCCTTAATGCTTACCAAGACGTCTTACAACACCTTGTTGTGATTGTTCCAGTGTTAGCTCAATCATAGTGCAGCATTCTGACCTAATACACAGATCAACTTCAATCAAACCTACAGGAACGCTATTTCTAACTATAGGATTGTCATATGGGTTAGATCTCTCCGGTTCTGGTTTGATCATATGGACAAATACGAACCTATACCACCATATGACTTTAAGAATCGGCGTGAATAATAATGTTGTAGGGGTATGAGATCGTTAACCATAAAACCCTTTTTCGAGAGTATCTAAGCACATTGAGTCGATAAGATAACTTATTATTTTCAAGATCAATTTAACTACATGTCTTCCTTATTTTAAATACTAATTCACTTAGTTTTTGAAATACGTTGTGATTAAAATTTGTCTTGAAATACCATGGGGAGAAAACTTTTATACTTTGCATGAATTATATGGAACATAAACTTGCTCCCCTCGATTTTACATAGTATGACAGCAAAAAACATATATACCAAGTTGTAAAATTGAATAAAAATAGAGGGTTAGCATTGATGAGCACAGAAATTTAGAAATATTATGAATTATCATTGAAGAATTCTTTGAAAAACTCAACCACCTAATCATCTTATAATAATCAATCTATTTAATAGTCATTATTATTCCTTAGATGTTATTTAGACCTTTTAGAATGTGTTGAATACATAAGAGTTGTCATGTTATGATGTATCCAACAATCATTAAAACATTTTTTTTCAGAAAAACTCCCCCTCAAACATTAACTCATTTAAAAAAAATGACACCAAATGTAGAATAATTGTTTTGAAAAACAATACGAGGACTGGAGTGTTGAACACACAATTTTGAAAGATTTTGAATCGTCATTGAGAAATTCTAGAAAAATTTTGTTTAACTTTTTTGAAAAAACAAATGTTAGAAGACTTCTCTTCTAACGCTAAGGATAAGCGCACTTATGCGTACACTCTCCTTTGTCATTAGGGTTCGAGTTGCAATCTGAGAGTGATTACAAGTCATCTAGAAAAATTAGAAATGACATGTTTTGAAAACTGATCGAAGTTTTACATACATATAAAATAATATACTTATAGAGAAATTAAGGAAATCCCCAAGTATCCCTTGGACAATTCCACTCACAAAGATATATATATAGAAGGACAAAAAGAGTTATAATAATGATGTCAAGTATTGGTTATAGTGCAAAAAGAACTCACTAAAATGATAAGTTGATTTTCTAGTTTTTTGAAGAAGAGATTGAATTTCGATTGAATTTTCAGAGATCAAAGAGAAGGTTGGAGATTACGTGAATAGAAGGCCACTTGGACCAAGGAGGGGACGCCTAGAATAATCGACCCTTAGGGGGAGATTGTTAGGTTTATAGAAAAGTGTCGATCATGTGGTTTTATTATATTTTGTTATTAAACTTTAATTTGTTTAGTTATAGATATAGCTTGTAAATAAGTTTATTAGGCTTTAAGTCATAAAATAGCATAATAACCAAAGTTTAAGGAATAGTATTGGCCAAGTTAGGAAAATAAGGACGGGAACCTCCCTCCCATAGCTATAAAAGCCTCTAATCTTCATTTGAGAGTATGAGCACTTGTAACTAACTCTCATTTTTCCCTCCATAATAAGATTTGAATTTTCCCTTCACTTGCTCTCATTCTCTGAGCAGGATGATGTTTACAACAATTCTGAAGATCCCCTAGCATCTGCTATGTTATTACTTGCCAAAGCCATTACTCAAAATTTCTCTAATCCAACAAACAATCGTCTTCGTGCTTCGTCTAATACCAGAAATCAAGCAGTCTGCCAAGGTGACAGGGAATATTCAAGAGCGAGAAATTCTGGTAATGTTGGAAGAAATAATAGACGAGCTTATGTTCAAGAAGAAGTTGTTGAGGGAATGAATGCTACAAATGAGACTGCAAATGTTCAAAGGAATTGTGTTGAATCTCCCGACTCTAGCAATACTTCAACGGTCAATGCTATAACTCTGCGGTGGAAAGGACAATATGCTAGAATTGTCCTAAGCCAAAGGTTTCGGTGATTCAAAAGTATTTCATGGAGCAAATGTTGATTGCAAACAGGATGAAGCCGATTGTAATTCTTAACCGATGAGCAAGAATGATTTTCCCTCTTTGTTGATGCTCAAGGATTGAAGAAAATTGAAGAAACTTAGTGCAAACATATGCTAATAGGCCAAATTCACCAGCTATCAAAATTTTCTGATTGATGAGCCAGCTATGAAGTCTCCTTTGTAAGTGTATGGTACAATCTTCATCCATCAATGAGAATGATGAACAAATGTATCCAAATCATACTAAAATTATTAATAGTACCATTGATGATGATCAAATTAATAGCAATATTCAATTTGATTCTGTCAAAGGAAATGTTAATAGTGGCAGTGTTGAAAAAGATACACATGTTTATGATCAGTGTGCATTAGAAACACTTGTAGAATGCTTATGATGAAGCTGCAAAACAACAGAAGATATAGCTCAAAAGGTGCAACAACAAAATATGACTTTGGACCAGACCAGATTGAGATGTATAAGAAAAAGGAATCGGGTTTGAAAACATAACCAAGATAACAATTATCTAAAAGAATTTCCTTTAAGCTGATGAAAAAGGGCAAAACGCATTCAAAAACAAGCAGAGTCTCAATGTAACGTATCAGATATTAGTCGAGATATCAAAAAAACAACGAGGATAACATTGAGTCAAGAGGTCAAACATTTTCAAAACAGAAAAATGAGGAATTACAACAATCCTCATTTATTTTTAAAAAGAAAAATGATGTAAAACGAGGAATAAGTATATGATACATTCTGTAGATCTTGAGGAAAAACTGAAAAAGAATGTTGAATGTTTTTGAAAATTGGTAATTCTTTACAAGCATGTGTATCTCGATCCAAAACCATTGTCGGTTTAGATCAACAATTAAAACATGTTTGGGTATCTGAATCCCTTATAACACTCAGACAAGCATATTTCAGAATGCCTAATTTATAAGTTGCATCTAAGGACGGTTAATATGAAATTCCTTTGAATGTTAGAGATTCTGAGGAAACTCTAGAGGATGCTTTCAAAAGTCAACAGAAAATGAATAAAAAAAATGAATGATCCAATTGCTGTTGCGAATAAACAAAATTGTTGGACAATTGATTACAAACAATTGAATGCGCTTGATAATGACTTTGTTCCTCAAAAAGAATCATTTGTTGAACAAACATGTTCTTCATCTTCTTATATTCCCTTTGTTAAGACCTAGAAACACAATCAATGCCAAGTGAGTACCTTTGAATCAATGAGATATTTCAATATAAAAGGTGATTTGAAAAGTTTTTCTTGTTGATAAAACAAACAGTAAAAGGGCAAGCATGTTTTATACATCAAAGGAAGAGATAGCTCTTAATGATTTTTGTCGAGATCAAGTTAAACCACTTCTTTAATTAATATAACTAAATTACTTTTGAGGCTTTCAAATCATTTCAAAAGGGATATAAAATAAATGAAAGATGGCGTTAGCAAGAATGCTGTGTAACTTGATGATGAAATTGAAAGGCAAAAGGATTTGTTGAAACATCAATTTATTAGAAGCATCACTCAAACATGATATTGTAGCTAAGAGTGTTGTTAAACCATTAACTGTGTGATAAGTCCTTACATGATGAAATTGAACAAGTCAAAAAGAAAATCTTTAGAATTCAAGAGGGTTTAGAAAGTAAGAAATAAAAATCTTAAGAAAGATGTACAAAGATTATGAAAAACAAAGTGTTGATTTTGAGTTAAAAATGCAACATGAAAAAGAAAACATAAATGGATTCTTCGAAAAATAAAAACTCAAACCTCTTGATTTCTACTTGGAATTTCTAGAATACAGAAACTTGAGGATGAGAATGTGTCTTTTTGGATTTTTAAAAGTACAATCTTGATATAAGAACGAGATAATGACCAAAAATGGAATATAACAAAAGCTTTTCATTCAATCAAAAAGACACGTCTCACAAACTCAAAGGAAAATGGATGAGTTAATTGTTCATAGTCCTCAGAGAAAACTTATGCATGATTGTGCTTAGTTCTTGCTAAGAATCAAAATCCTTAAGCTACCTTATCTGAGTTTGAAAGCTTAGAATGAAAAAATGGTGAAAATTTAAGTCTGTGAATACTAAGTTGACAAGACGACATGGGTTCTCAATCATTTCTTTGTGGACACACCCTTAAATAAAAATGCAACTCAATAACCAGAACGAGTTGTGGATTTAAAAACCAAAGAAAACCATGTTGAGGTCAAAACCAGTCCCTTACATAAAGACTTCACATAACAAACAAACAGGACACCTCAAACACAAATGCATTAGCCTTCGGAATGTACAAGTTTGAACACAACAAGAATCACAAACAAACAAACTAATAATGTGTTATCTTCCTACAGAATGAAATGCTACATCTAGGTGGAAAAGATCAAAGAGTTTAGAGATTCACATGTCAAGATCATTGTCTTAGATGTCTCTAAGAATGAAAGCAAAGAAGAAGCCAAGTTTATGTTATGAAAAATAAGCAAATAAGATAATACATTTGCTAAAGTTTGATGTCAAACAAGGAAATGTAATTGATGTTGCTGTTGCAAACGCATCTAAATGCAAAAACTTTGTATGTGTTTCTTGTAAGCAAAGTGTGCTTATTCCAATGACATGATAAATAGTGTTGCTAAGCATAAATGGAATGTGTGCTTTCGATATGCTCGTAAAACCTTCCTCTGTAAATTCTAGGATACCAAAATAATTTTAAAACTACTTTTGTAGCTCGCAAAGACAGGTTTTTTCTGAGAAGCGACACAATCTAAGAATTTTAAAAGATATCTACTATCTGTAGCTTTCCAAATCTAAAGATTTGATTAAGCAAGTGCAGTCAGAAAGCTAAGATAAGGTTTCTAATGGCGTTAAGAAAAAGAACGAGTAACAGCGTGCTAAAACTTAAGCCCACTCAAGCTAAACAAGATTCGGACAAGTAGATTATGGCAAAAAGGTTTGAAATCACAACCAATGATTATTGTGGACCTCCTTTAACCACAAAGCCACATGCTCATCTAAGACGAATCTTCGAATACAAACCACTTGTTTCATTTAAGAGATGGATAGTCAAATTTGCCTAGTAGTCCCATGTGTATTGTTTCATCTTGTTTTTGCAGGAAGTCTATATCATTCTATGAGTTGTTGACAGTGTTTTCAAATCCCCCAAAGCAAATACTGTGATCTTTCACTTATTGAGAAACTTCGTTGAAAAGTTCATGGGAACTGTTCGCTTTGGAAAATGACAACTTTGCAGCTATTACAGCTTATGGTGATTATATACATTGACAATATTCACTATTTGTCATGTATAATTTTATGGTTGAAGTTCTTGGACACAATCACTATTAGTGTTGGGACAATTTAGTGTATGGTAGATTTGGAAGTGGCTTTTGTTTCTAATACATGTTTATGTTTAGAAATCTGGAAGAATGATTTGCTCACAGGCGGACGCGTTCAAATATATACTATCTCATCTCAGACATTGCTGCTATCACACCCATTTGTCTAATGTCCAAAGCAAACTCAACAAAGTCATGGTTTATGGCATCGACGACTGTCACAATCTTAATTTTGGCATCCCAAATACGATCTTACCCAAACTTGACTAGGTTGACTGTTTACAAAGTCAAATATAACAAAGATCATACTTTTGTTCTTCATGGAAAGGGGAAAAAGCAAAAAGCCTTCTCATCCACCTAAAATGATTCCAAGTGATTATCCAATGGAATAATCTTCAAAAGGATTATGTGCTGTCCAATAGAAGTAGCTTAGGTTCAATAGAAAGAAGTATATTCAAAGTGATATGAGATGATTTTTTTAGATTCACGTGTTTAATATTCTTTTCTTCGTTCGAAAGACGAAACTCCAGAGATCATCAAGAAATTCATTGCTCAAGCTCAATTGAATTACAAAGCCAAAGTTTGTAAGATTCGGACTGATAATGGCACTGAATTCAAGAATGCAACTCTCAAAGCTTATTATGAAAAGTTAGGTTTTATGCAACAATTTTCAATTGCTCGCACACCTCAACAAAATGAAGTAGTAGAACGACGTAATCGTACTCTGGTTGAGGCTGCTCGCACAATGCTTATTTTTTCGAGGTTACCTGAATTTCTTTGGGCTGAAGCAGTTGCTACAGCATGTTTTACTCAAAACCGGTCAATCATCAACACACGACACAATAAAACACCTTATGAGCTGTTACGTGGACGAAAGCCAAATTGTAACATCCGGGAATTTTCAAAATTTTAAAGGACTATTTTAACCTTGGACTTTTCGAGTCTGACTTGACTTTTGACTTTTGGTCTTTTATTGTCACATAAAAATGATTACCGCATAACTGGTAAAATTTTCGGAACATATTTCAATAATAAATCGTATTTATTATTACACACCTCGAGTACAAAGTTATTTTTAACTTATTTGATTCGAAAACGAAAAAGGATATATATTAATTCACAGTTGATTTATCAAAAACGAACTACTAAATCACGTTTTCACGATTCGGACCCTAAAGCAATTTGATGTAAAACGATATTTCAGACAACTTTTTAGTTTTACCCGAGACTTGAAAACAAGCATAAGAGGGCTAAAATAGCCTCGCAAAGTTTTGAAAACTGCACACAACGAGTACCGACACACACAAATAATTAAATTTATTTTTAATTATCACTAGTTATTTAATAAAAATATTAAATAAACCTTAATTATCAATGTTATTCAAAAGCTTGTTTGACAACGAAAATACGTGTTAAATTCATTTTAATTTTAACCGAGTCACGAAATAAATAACAGATATTTTTATAAATGTTATAAAAATATTTATGAAATACTATCAAATGAATACTCATTTTTATTGGAAAAATTATTCCGGACGCAATGGCGCAAGTTTCGTATTTTAAACCATCCGTTAAGAAGTCGCCTCAAACGGGTCCGAACCGCTATTATACAAAATAATACTTTAAAAGATTAACTTTTGGTCCCTGTGCAATATTTACAATAATCAACCTCAACATTAATACACCTTACCCTTTTATTATAACTTTAAGTCGTCATTTTATTCGAAAACGTTTGTTGATAACGCGAATATACGGGTTTAAAATTTATTTCTAGTTTTACTCTCGGACGAGACGTAACCGGTTCACCAAATAAATAACGAACATTTTTATAAATGTTATAAAAATATTTATGAAATATTATCAAATAAATACTCATTTTTATCAGAAAAATGATTTGGAAAACAATGGCGCAAGTTTCGTATTTTGAAACATCCGTTAAGTCACTCAAACGAGTCCCGAACCAATATGTTATAAAAGTTTCGCAACAATTACATATTTAGTCCCTGAGGTAATATTTACAAAGTTCACCCTAAGTTATTAAACACTTGTCACTTTTAATTATAACTTTTAATATAAATATAAAAGTTATTAAATTTTATTTCATTTTTCATGTTATAAACACACACATGTCTCTTCTCCCTCTCCACATTATCCGGCCACCCTCAGCCACCGCCGCCGCCGTCGCCGGTCACCGGAAAAGTTTTCCGGTGACTTTTCCGGCCGAACCCAAAAAGTTTCCTCGTCGCCCGATCTATTCGACCTACTAGGTCACTCGCCCCCACTCGCGTTTTTTTTCTTCCCCCTCCGGCTGCTACACCGCCACTCAACACCACTCCACCACCACAGCAGCACCACATAAGGGTGCGTGTGGTTTTAAACCCCCACCAAAAGGGGTGTTCGTTTCTGGGTAAGCGACAAGGGTGCGTTCGGTGGTATAGCAGCAGGAGTGTGCGTTTGGTTTTATTCATAAGCACCAAGGGTGCGTTTGTTTGGGTTTATAACACCACCACGGGGTGTTCGTTTGGTTTTCTTGCGCCACAAAGGATGCGTTGGGTTTAACATAACCATAAGGGTGCGTCCGGTTTGTTATGAGCCCAAAAAGGGGCTGCGTTTGGTTTGTGTTTGCACCGGAAAGGGTGCGTTTGATTTCGGGACAGCCCGCACCAAAAGGGTGCGTCCGGTTTATTGTTGTCAGCCGCTAGGAGGGTGTGTTTGGCTGGGACAGCCGTTAGGGTGCGTTTGGTGTAGATATATCAAAGATTAGGGTGCGTTTGATTATTAAAAACCAGACTAGGGTGCGTTTGGTTGCGGGTTGACAGCCAAGGGTGCGTTGGGTTTGACGTAGAAGCAGCTTAGGGTATGTTTGGTTGGTGTAGGAACCGATTTGGGGCGTTTGGGTTAGCTGTAAACCGCCATAGGGTGTGTTTGGTTCGGCAGTCTCAAAAATAAGGGTGCGTTTGGGTGGCAGCCGCACCATATGGGTGCGTTTGGCTGTCACAAGCCCACATAGGGTGCGTTTGGCTGGTTTCCACCAGCATAGGGTGCGTTTGATATTAAAACAGCCCACAAGGGGGTTGTTTGGTTTAAGGCAACCAAGGGGGTGTCTGTTTGTGGGTTTGGGCATCGGTTAGGGTGCGTTTAGAGTAAAGGGCAGCCCATGAGGGGCGTTTGGGTGAGCAAAATGACAATAAGGGCGCGTTTGGGTTAATTCAAATCGGTAAATAAATATATTATAAAGTTTTATAAATATTAAAACCGAATAGATATTGGTGGTTTATGTTGGTTAAATAAATATGGTGTTACTAATCGGTTTAGTTTAGATATAATAACATATAAATGTTATATTTAGAACACGCGAACATTTGAGATAATGGAAACGCGAATAAATTGCAACATATATTGAATGAGGAAAAATGTTGAGTTTTGCGAATATGGAAAACCTTATATAACCGAAAATGTCATAACGAAATATATATATATTTTTATAATTAGTAACGTTTTGCTAAAATTTATATTATTTTAGAAACGGATAAAGGGACTAGGTTATATTTAAAAAATACATTAACTTCTATTATACAATAACCCAAACGATGAACGAAAACTATACTTTTACATTGAGACAACTGTTTTAGACACAACCTGCCGAAGAAACGAAACATAATTTGTAAAATATTATTTTATACTTTATAATGGGTATAAACTGTTACCAACATTAGTTTGTTTAATTCATAACGTTAAGGCATACGTCTAGCTTTTATGTCAGGACGTTTGTTAACTAAATTGGTGTAGAAATATTGGTTTAATTAATTATTCACACTTATTATATAATACCTGCAAGGTATTATATACTTTTCATTAATCTTAGGATTTTTTCTCACATCTTTGATACAATACTTGTAAAGAATCATATTCCTTAAATATTTATTGGATTGTTTGTCTTTGTTATATAAATCACGGTACGAGTTATATAAGGGTGTATTTTTATATGTAATATATAAAGAATATATTACACACTTTTCGTTATTTTTCAATTTAATTATTTAACCAACCACCACACTATTACAACTTGAAATCTAAATCTTTTATCAACGTGTCGCGTTGACATAATCATTCATCGGGAAACCCAAATACATTATCCTAGGCTAGTGGGACTTAGCCGTTAAGATTAGTCGCAACTTCTCGATCGAGCAAGCTTGTCTTCCGTTCGTATTGTGCATATTAGATGCCTATCTGCCAATCGTTCTTCATCATCGAGGTGAGTTCATAACCTCGCTTTTCAATCTTTTAAATGTTTATAAACCCGCGAGGGGGAATACATGCTTGTCTACAAACTCTTTACTTACTGGGTCATCTTATAACAAGCGGATTGTTTTTAAGGATATTCTGAGATTCATAGCTCACTTTTACTGTTTTGGATAACTGCCGTTATATATATTAGTGGGATGAAATGATGCATCGTTTTATTAATGGGACACAATTGGCATCAATTTTATTAATTTGATTAGGGTTGCTAAGTAGCGATAACCCAAGTTGAGCCCCTTTATCATGAACTGTCAATTGCATAGATGTAGTTGTGAATTACATTATGTGAGCGCGAATGTTATTAATAGATCTATTTGGGAAACGACCTCCCCATTCGGGTGACTAGCTATCACCGGGAACGAACGCTATAGCATCGAATTTGGAGATGTTTAGGGTTAGACTCTAATCGGTTGGCAGCAGAAATTGCAATATATATTATTGCAAGAAAGATCGTCGAGCTTCAGTGTCATGAGCTTAGGAAACGTAATCAGGGTTTCGTGATGTTTGCATTTGTTGTTTCATCACGGGAAGTTTATATGTTTGTGATAGTTGCGGTTTGCTTTATCACGGGAAAATCGTGTTGGTCTAGGTTTATTACGTTTTGGCGACTATTTGGAGACTTAAATGGTCTGGCATGTTTTTGCAACTGTTGATTTTATAAATCATACATATATTTTGAAAGGACATTTAAAGAATTAAATGGTTATATACTTGGAACCTTTGGTTTTATTATTCATACTAAATGACCTATGAATCACCAACTTTATGTTGCGTTTTTAAGCATGTTTTTCTCTGGGATGGAATTAGAGCTGGATATCTGATGTGCATTGGAGTCTAACTTGACAAGATTTCTAATTGGATTTCTACTAAATGATCAAATCTCGTTTTCTATGTTGTCGCTTTTTCGAGTTTTCATTGTGATGCATTTATGGACAATATTATTTTGATTTCAGAAAATCAACGAGATTGTTTTATAAACGACACATTTAGAGGTCGTTCTCTTGTATCTAGCGCTGTGTATTATGAAGTAGCACCCCATGTGGTATTCCGTTGCGTTGTATGATTTTTGGGGGTGTTACAGATTGGTATCAGAGCCCTGGCTATAGAGAACTAGGTTGCAATTTTACCCTAGACTATAGTCGGTTTTCAAAACATTGATACATCAAAATTTCAAAGTGCATACACGCTAATTGCTTATGTGCTTACAATTACGGTGTGCTGCATTAAGTGCTTACGTGACATACATTATGTATATATATGCTTCATCTTTGGCGTATATCGCACGTTTAGTATCATAAGAGTTCTTTATATAATACCAGGGCATTTTTGAGACATTGTGAGTTGCAACTAATGGTTCTACAAGTTTATCGATCCTCAGAGATCATTTGTGGAGTCTATACAATGGGTATCTGGAGTTTTACTTCATTGAGTACAAGTTGGGAGGTGTTATGCATCGCAAATGGTTTCTTGTCTTCGTTCTCAGGCCTTGTAGGGTAAACGCAATGGTCTTTAGGAATTATTTTTCCTCATCGCTTTATACAATATCGTATAAACGCGTACGATTGTTAGTAATTTTGTTTATTGGAATTTTGTTAATGAATTAAGAAGTTTTACAAGTCTTGTATGGGGCGGACTTGTATATGAGGATTGATATGCTAATTGTATGTTAACAAAGCCCGCAAGTTCTGTTTACTCATTGGGATTTATGTATAAATCTGAAGTATACTCATGTCTTGTATGGCGGGACTTGTAATAAGAGGTTGAATGTTATCTGATAATTGCTATGTTGACTGGTCATCGATGACTTTACTGGGTTTACTCTAAACCAGAGTACTCATTACTATCTTGACACTAGGTTGATATTTTTGAGGTAGTTTTACTCACCTGTCTCCGAAAAGAGGAGTTTGGAACACTTCCGTCCCGTACTTCATTAGAGCACATGGCTATCGTCATGTCATCCATCACCTTGAAAGTTATGTGGGTACGCGTTATTGCATCGGGAATTTTTAAGTAGGATGATTTTATAATTGGTTTTTTAAAAGGATTGGCGACGCCTCTTTAGTTAAATAAATTAAGATTATATAATCACCGAACCATATTTTTTAAAAAAAAAAATAAGTGTTGTATCTACCATTGATTATTTTCACTAAATATATGGACGCTTCTTTATGCAAATAATGAATTATAAATGAGTGGGCTTAATGGTATCCGATATGACACGAGTATGAACCTAAATTCGATAATCACCGAAATTCGTTAAAAAGGTCTAGAGACATAATCGTGTCTTGCCACTCAGCAGCATCTTAAGGGCCTCGCTTTGAACTACCTTATCTCATTCTTAAGTTATTACTTTTGCCGTTGCTAATCCTCGCGATCACGAACTATTAAGTGGAGCTAACAGACTTGTTACACAATTGGACTATTGGAGTTGCGTCATCCTCGAACTAACGACTGAATACCATAATCCACCGTCTATCGCATAAGCTCTCTCGCGAACTCCTCTTATTTATTGAACTTTATTCTGGGGATATTGTTTCTCGGAGGGTCCTCACCCTCTGCATCCCATCACCATTTGTCATAGTTATTGTCATTATGGTTGCTGTTGTTGGGTCCTGGAGTGGTCCCAGATTGTACAAACCTTATCAACTAAGAGATGAAACCCACCTTAAACAAGATAAGATATGACGATAATTAGTATTCGTTGAATTACTATTGCAGACAAATAGTACACCAATTTAGTCATGAATTAATTAATATGCCAAGGTAAGTTGGGTAACTTACATCCATAAGCCACGTTGATTTGTGAATTATGACCTTACAGATAGTAGAAATGAGGACTCGGTCCTGGGACTTTAGAAACTTTTTTTTTTTACAAAAATACTCACGTCGAGGAACTAACTGCACCTTCTTCTTGAGGTTTTCACTATAATGAGACTCTTCCTATAACGCGGTTATACTAGTCATAAGATCTGTAATGATATATTTTGAGATACCCAATTTGATGGATTAAATATCCTGGACAAACCTAGCCAAATTTTTTTTTGGTAGATTGAGAAGTGTAGAAACACCGAATTTTTGCTGAATAAAGTTATCAGCGTCTTGTTTAGAACGAGTTATTAAACCTTAAGTCTTTTCTTGATCACACAATCGGATAACACGAATTTAATCTCGGGACGAGATTTCTTTAAGGGGTAGGTACTGTAACATCCGAGAATTTTCGAAAATTTCGAATGACGATTTTACCCTTTGACTTTTAGGGTTTGACTTGACTTTTTGACTTTTGGTCTTTTGTTTTTACATAAAAGCGATTACAGCGTAACCGGTAATTTTTCAGAATAAATTTAAGGGAGATATAAGTTATTCCTAGGTTGATTTATCAAAAAACGAGCAGCTAAACCACGTATTCACAACTCGGACTCTAAAGCAATTTGATGTAAAACGACATTCCTGACAACTTTTTAGTTTTGACCGAGATCCGAAAACAGTCAGAAAGGTAAGAACGTCCTCGCAACTTTTGAGCACACGCGTGCCGGACCCAAATTTAATTAAATTTATATTTAATTATCATAATTTATTAAATAAAAATATTTAATAAATTAATTATATTGTTAATCGAAAACGTTTGCTAAAAACGCAATTATTGAAGTTAAAATTCATTTTTACGGATAAAGTTTATCGGAAAAATATATAAATGAATAACAAACATTTTAAATAAATGTTATGAAACAATTATGAAACAAAGTCGTGTAAATACTCATTTTTATTGGAAAAATGATTTAGAAAACAACGGCGTAAATTTCGTACTTTGAATCGTCCGATAAGTGGCTTAAATGAGTCCCGAACCGATAGTTATCAAAAACTATATAAAAAGTTACACAATAAACCCTCAACTATTAAACATATTACATTTAGTTTAAAAGTTTTATATAAAATATAAACTCTTTTTTTAAATTTTTTTTCTTTCCATCTCTAAAGAATCACCACTATCATCTTCCTCTCTCTCTCCCCCATTTCCGGCAGCCCACCGCCGGCCACCCCTGCCGCCGCCGGCCACCATGGCGCCGCCGCCGGAAAACTTTTCCGGCGGAGTTTTTCGGTGAGCTTCAAAAAGCTTCCTCGTCACCCGATCTACCCGACCATCTACACCACTCGCCCCCACTCGCGCTTTTTCCCTCCCCCTCCTCCCCGTTACAGCCGCCACCCCCACGACGTCATCTCCATCTCAACCGCACCACCATAGGGTGCATTCGTTTTATATTTTTTTCTTCTATTTAAAACAGAAAAAGGGTGCGTTGGGTCCGGGTATAGCACTACAAGGGTGGTTGCTCGTTGGCTGTCTCCCCACAGAAACCACCACCACACCGACCACCATCAAGGTGCTGTTCGATTTACTGTGGCTCCGCGGTCCAATAAGGGGTGCGTTTGGCTGTGAACCAAGAAAAGGGGTGCGGGGGATTTATTTAAGCACCAAGGGTGCGTTCGGGTGGCTGTCACGCACACCAAGGGTGCGTTCGGTTGGGTTTGGCACAAGAAGAAGGGTGGGTTGGTTTCTATATGCACCAGAGGTGCGTTTGGTTGCGGGTTGGCAGCCAAGGTGCGTATGGTTTGATATAAAACAGCGGATAGGGTGCGTGTATTTTATTTATGGACTACCACCAGGGGTTTTGGTTTGGTTTAACAGCCTACGAAAAAGGGGGGGGGCGTTCCTCTTCCGCGGTTGGGTTAGAAATAGGTTAGGGGTGTTCGTGTTGGGATATAACCGAATAAGGGTTGTTTAGTTTAGGTGGCAGCCGCACCATATGGGTGCGTTTGGCTGTCACAAGCCCACATAGGGTGCGTTTGGCTGTCACAAGCCCACATAAGGTGCGTTTGTGGGGTTTACTCACCAAGCATGGTGCGTTTGTTTTATTAAAACAGACCACAAGGGGGATGTTTGGTTTAAGGGGCAGCAAGGGGTGTTGTTTCGTGGGTATCTCAATTGGGCTCGGTTAGGGTGCGTTTGGAGTAAAGGGCAGCCTATGAGGGGCGTTTGGGTGAGCAAAATGACAATAAGGGCGCGTTTGGATTAATTTAAATCGGTAAATAAATATATTATAAAGTTTTATAAATATTAAAACCGAATAGATATTGGTGGTTTAAGTTGGTTAAATAAATATGGTGTTACTAATCGGTTTAGTTTAGATATAATAACGTATAAATATTATATTTAGAACACGCGAACATTTGAGATAATGGAAACGCGAATAAATTGCAACATATATTGAATGAGGAAAAATGTTGAGTTTTGCGAATATGGAAAACCTTACATAACCGAAAATGTCATAACGAAATATACATATATTTTTTAAATTGTATCGTTTGCTAAAATTTATATTATTTTTAGAAAACGGTAAAAGAAAACTAAGGTATATTTTAAGGATATATTAAAATATAATATTCATAACTTGACAACGAACGAAAAAACTTCGTTTACAATTAGACAACTATTTTGGACACGACCCGTCGAGGAAACGAAATATAAGTTTATAAAATGTTATTTTATATTTTATGATTGTCAGCTAGAGGATAACCTAATAATTATTGTAAAAGCTTTACAAAAATTGTTTAATTTAATTACTAACTTTAAAACGCATGATTACGTTTATACGAGGACATTTTAATATTTTAACTGGTGAGTTCCGAAAACGTGTCGGGTTATATTACTACAAATATTTTCTCACATCTTTGATACAATACTTGTAAAGAATCATATTCCTTAAATATTTATTGGATTGTTTGTCTTTGTTATATAAATCACGGTACGAGTTATATAAGGGTGTATTTTTATATGTAATATATAAAGAATATATTACACACTTTTCGTTACTTTTCAATTTAATTATTTAACCAACCACCACACTATTACAACTTGAAATCTAAATCTTTTATCAACGTGTCGCGTTGACATAATCATTTCATCGGAAATCCCTCAAACATACATTATCCTAGGCTAGTGGGATTAGCGTTAAGATTAGTTGCAACTTCTCGATCGAGCAGCTTCGTCTTCCGTTCGTATTGTGCATATTAGATGCCTGTCTGCCAATCGTTCTTCATCATCAATGTGAGTTCATAACCTCGCTTTTCAATCTTTTGAATGTTTATAAACCCGCGAGGGGGAATACATGCTTGTCTACAAACTCTTTACTTACTGGGTCATCTTATAACAATGCGATTGTTTTTAAAGGATATTATGAGTTTCATAGCCTCACTTTTACTCGTTTTGGATAACTGTTATATATATTATTGTTAGCCTCAATTTATTGAGTCAAACAAGGAAGCTCGGTCACTCTACGATGGAGCTTCGGTCTTTAATTAGTTAATGTTGTAACAGGATAATATCGGGAATCGGGCTCGATAGCTAATCTAATATTGTATATGTTTTGGGTTTAATCCCAAACAAAACCCGAGCCCGGGTCCTAGTTAAATATCCCGCGCGTCACATTAAATGTGTAGGGGTATATATATATTTAGATATTTTCTAAATATCTAAATATATATAGATATTTTCTTATTTGAAAATATCTAGTTTTTTACAATTTTTCATTAATCTAAATTTCTTTTCTCTCTCAACTCTCTCTCATCTTCTCTCTCTCTCTATTTTCGTCTCTCTCTCTCTAGTTTTCTTGATTCGTGGTTCGGGTTATGAAGTGAAGTGGTAAATCGGGTTCCTACAATTGGTATCAAGAGCCTCGGGTGGATTTCGTGGTTTTTTTTGTTGTTATAAGCTTATTGGAATCGACAGTTGGGTTGTTTTCTCATTCGGCAACCATCATTTTTCGTGGCTCATTTTGGTGTTACTCGGGTGAAAAGAAGAGAAGAACGAGCGAAAAAAAAAAAACGTGTACGATCGAACGAGTGGAAAATCGCTTGGACACTCGAAAACTCGACTTGAAAAAAAACTGTTGTACCACCAGAAACATACAGCGAAAATCACGTTTCGGACCTCGTAAAACCGAGGCGCGAAAAGACCTTTAGGGACTGTTCTGACAAGCGTAATCGAACGAACGGATCGAACTAACGGACCGAACTAGCGTGATCGAACTAGCGGTTCGAACGAACGTGATCGAACGAGCGTGATCGAACGAGCGTGATCGAACTAAACGGATTCCTCCGAACGATTAACTGCGATTCGAACCAAGAGCGGACCAAATATGCGATCGAACGAGGACGACGATAGCGATCGAACGGGATCGAACGAGCGGCTCGAACGATAGCGATCGATACGAGGCGATCGATGACGAGCGATGCTCGATTTACGTAGCGCATCGAACGAGCGGACTCGAACGATAAGTGGGATCGATCGAGAAATTTTTTTTGGACGAACGAATTTTTTTTTTGAAAACTTGTGTGACGAAAAGGGTTTCAGTATAAACGGCATAAACTTTGATCCGTAACTCCGTTTCAGGGTGACTCTCCACAAATCGAAGAGAAAAACGAGACGGATCACGCTGTAACCATCCTTTAGCTAGTTAAGGATTTTTTAAGGCCCAAAAGTCGTTTACTATGATTTATTGACATTTTTCAGTTTTTTGGAATTTGTGTTAGACTTGTTTTTGTTCTAGCTCACGGCCCATCTTATTCGAAGGGCCCGTTTCAGTTTGGTGAGCCATATTTAAACAAACAACCTTAACCTTAGCAGAAAATTATCTGTTTTTTTAGACCAATTAATAAATCATTGGGTCCGCTGATTCGAAGTAAATATTCACGGTTTTCTAGTGATTTTGTAAAATCCCGTTAAATTCTTTTATCGGTTTTAATCATAGATGGTTAAATCCATCTGTGAACGTGAATTGCTTATACTAACCTCAAGGTCAATACAACATATCCAACTTAAAGATCCAACTACTTTCACTTCAACTCACGGATAAAATGGAAGAAGAAAGATACCTTATCGTTCGTGTTCAGATTCAGAAATACAACAAATGCAAACTAATGAGACAAATCAAAAAAAGTTGCATTTTGGTATTTTTCAACGACTTCATTCACACTCAAGTTGTTTGTCTTTCAAACACGACTTAAAAAAGGAAGTCGAACGAGGAGGTAATCAAAAGCGCATTTGCAAACACTTTTGGTCAAGATCTAAAGACTTTCACAGGCACAATGTTCCTGTACATGGATCAACTACAAAAGCAACTTGACAACGAAGAATTTCAAGACATTGGATCCATGTCTGCTTATAAAGTACTCGAGATACAGTTTCAGATGTTCATCAAGTCACGGTTTTATTTGGATGATGAATATGTTGACATGATAGCAACAATTACTACGGATACACTCGAATCGCTATTTCCAGAATTCCGTGACTCACTGATTTTCAAAACACATGGAATCTGGTTAAGAAGGTCGGATTGGTGAAAGAACACAAATAAACGGTAGTAATGAAAGCAGGGTGAATGAAAGAACAATCCAGCAGAAAACAGAGGAAATAGACTATATCAGTAATGCTTGGAATGCTAGTTCAGTTATCATTGAAAACAATGGGACAGAATCAAAAGAGCAGGATACAAGCAGCAAATTAGGGAATGATGCACATGTTGATGATGCAGATATCAGACCCATATATGCTGAAGAGCCAATGGCTGAGGTACAAATGACTGCTGATGATAATGTATCTGCTACAGGAAAAAAACAAACTGGGGGGGGGGCCATTTTTTTTTTACTTGAGCAACCTAAATTCAATAATGATGGAAAAGGTTTTGACCAGGAATGCAGGACCAAATTTCATGACATAGTCCTTTGCCTGCTTAGTTAACTGATGACAAGACAATTGAACTCTCAGATCAATCACTGAGTCTGAAATGTTTGTCTAAAAAAGATCGTTGCCCGGTTTCAAAAAGATTTGGAAACTCGAAGCACATTGTTCAATTCTTGAACTACAATTACTAATGGAAATCAATGTTTTAAAATTCAGGGCAACAAGTCAATTTTTGAAAAGAAATAGGTAGATGAAGCCAGGTTAAAAATGACAGCGATGGTAATTGAAACAATAAACATCGAATTGGAACACAGTGTGGCTAAATTATAGCGAGAGAATGAGCAGTTACAAAAGAAAATGAGCACATTTCAAACGACTTCAAAGATCTGTTTGATTCTATCAAAAAGGACACGAGTTCAGACCACAAACCATAATGACTCTTTGATGGAAGACAACTGAACAAAAAGTCTAATGAAAATGATGATGTTAGTAGATCAGAAAAAGGGGTTGTGCAATTGCAGTATTAAAAAATGAGTTAGGAAAACTACCAGGAAATAGTTGTTGTGCCTACTAAGTTTTGCAAAAGGCCATAAATCTTGGGAAAAACGTGGTTGGACAATCACTCAAAAACCAATCGTTGTTAGACAACCCGACTGCGTTTAAGTCTGAAAAGACCTAGAAATTCAAAAACCACGGTTATGCCTCCCAAGTTGATGTGACAACGACTTGTCAAAACCTAAGTCACTACACATCATTTGCCTAAGGGCAAGAGATCTGCCCTGCAAAAACCTCATCACATGATTGCACCTCAAGCTTTCATCTAGGTATAGCATCAACGGACATTGTTCAAAATCATACCTAGAGGCCCTAAAGAAGCTAAGAAAAAGACTCATGAACACTCTAGGATCCTAGAAATTTTTTCTGGCCTCCAACATTTGTTTGCTCGACATGTCAGAAATGTGTCTTTAATGCCAATCATGACGCTTGTGTAATAAAATTCCTGAAAGAAGTCAACTCGCGTGCTAAGGTTCCATCCAATAAGACAACAAAACAGAAACAAACCCGTTTTAGAGCAATAGGGTTGCATCTGGAAACCAAAAAGACAGATCAAAAGGACATAGGTTTTCAATCAAAAAGACTACCACTGTGCATGAGAAAACAACAAGTCCTAGATCTTGTCTTAGGTGGCAACCAACGGGTAGAATTCTCAAGACTGTTTGTCTTAGATGGGTTCCAACAGGAAAGACATTCGCCTCTAGCACAACAAAGGTTGAAAGTGAACCCCCAAATGGTTCAAATGCAGAATCCCTAACAATGTTAAAAGCGTACAAAGCTCGTATGTCAGTGTAGGTTCTCTCTTAAGTACAGGTACATCGTTCAATCCTACAGAGGAAGGACTCAGAGTTTGGTTGCGAAAAAGAAAGATATCTCAGAAAACAGGGCTTCAAGGAATTTTGATCTGATGATCACAAAATGCGTTTATTGAAAACACGCAGTCAAGCTCGGTCGTCAATGTCAAAATTGTGTCTGCTGTGAAAATACCACGTTCAGGCCTCGTTCCATCAATGTTCAAAAGATGTTTTGATCGAAGAAGAAGATCACGCCTCGGTCTTCATTGTTGGCAAATGACTTCTGATCATATCCATTCAGAACTCGGAATTCAAGTCCATCCAGCAATGAACGTCAAGTTACTAACGCTTCGGTTCCAAAAGTTGTTGTCCTCTAGCAAGTCAAGGACAGCTACATCAGACAAGATTTGGGGAAACTTTTTTTTAAAACCTATTCCACCATCATATATCAATGCTGAGGACAACAGGTAAATATATACTAAATCAGAAAATCAAAATTTTTTCAAAAAGAATCTTCTCGACATGTCTCTTGGAATCGATAACATTTACGTGCTTAGAAATGTCTGATTAACTGACAAGGTGTGTAAATGAAAGGTTTTCGAGCCGAGAGTCTGCAAAATAGTTTCAAAAAATGTCCATTTCTACTTTTCTAAAGGCTTATGTGCCAAAAAATTGTCAGTACATATCCCAGAATTCAAATAATGGAAGGTTTATAAACTTATCCTCACAACGAGAAAATTAAAATTTCTAGGTCTTGAGCTGTTTTACAAGACAGAGAAAATTTAGACATTTCTCGGTCTTGAGCTGTTCTTACAAGACATTCAATGTTTTTAGCTCAGAAAAAGGATTAGTGTACGTTTCAGTGCGATTACCCTACCGTTCGATGAGAACGTCCTCAACATTTGTTTTTAAAAAGTTGACACAATTTTTAAAGAATTTCTCGCTGACAAATTCTTAATCTTTCAAATTTGTGTTTTTCAACACTCCTTCCCTCACAGTGTTTTAAAAGACAACAATATTACAATTGGTTCTATTTTTGAGAGGGAGTTTTACGAAAACAATTAGTTTTTAATGTTCTTGGTACATTAACAATGAAAACTCTTATGTATTCAAAACCTTATCAAATGTCTCAAAACCAATTATGCTGACCATATTTTCTCAAGATTTTTCAAGCACATATTTTAATTCACTAAGGTATTTCAACAACTAAGTGTTATTATTTAAAAATAGGGGAGAAAATTGTATTTCAAATATGATTAATAGACTCAATGTGCTGACACAGAAGAAAAGGTTATATGGTTCGATCTTATACCAACAACATCTTAATTTTCACGACGATTCTGAAGTCATAATGGTGGTTTAGGTTAGGCAATCAATCCTATGATCCAACCAGAACGGTAGGAATTTACCCAAGGATAATCCAAAGTTAGAATAGCAGTCCTTAGGTATATGATTGAGATGAATGTAAATGGGCAGAATGCTGATAAGATTGAGCTAAAACCGGAACAATCACACCCAATGGTGTTATAATGGACGTCTTGTAAGATTGAAGACAATCTAGTATGAAGAATTAAAATGAAATGATGGATAAAGGGTCTAAAGAAAAAAGCCCTCACTCAATTTAGGCAGAAACCGGGTCAATACATATGCTGTCAGAATCACAAGTTAATTGTGCATTGAAAATGACATCATGGACCCGTATGCATTGCACAACCCTTCCCAGCATTTCGGGTTTCTCTTTACAGAAACTTGTCTTTTTGTCACGGAGATAACACGGTATTATGACATCTCATTCCGCGATCGTTGATATTGAATAGGTGGGCAATCATGCTCCAGCTCCGAGTACTAAAACCAAAATGCACTAATCGAGTCTAGAGCCAAGAGATCAATAAAAATCTTGTTAGGACACATTCCATTTCAAACACTTGTTGAACATCATCAGGTTCACAAGCTGTTATCAAGAGTCCTACGCAATATCATTGTGATATTTGCCAGAACATTCAGAGTGATACTCTTTAGTATTCACAATGACGAATGGAAATCCTTCCAGTGTCATCATCAAACAGCACTGCGGTAGGTGACTTGCGAGATTCTATATGAATCAAACTTGTGACAACTGGATATCGATTTGGTCCAGTAAATGAATTGACGGTTGATGAATTTTGATAAAAACATGACACTCTCGATGTGTTACAAAAACTCTTTAACGAGTGACACGTCGATTGATTTTCAATCAATTTTCTCGTTTATCACTAACGTAAACCTGCAAGGGCTCTCAAACGCGTTGGTGAACACTGGCAACTCTCAATCCCATTCAAATGCTCAATCTCCACGAAGAGAATCATATATCTAGAAAGATCACGATTTAAAGACAAAGACTTCCGCAAAATCTGATTTGAAGCTCTTCAAGATACTATCGCAAAAGTAATGAGCATGTTGGTCAAAACAAAAGATCGCAAACGATGTCGGCAAAGACGATAAAGGAAATGCTACATCAAGGCTCTCATAGTCAAGACTCGAATAGCATATGAAGAACAAGCCTTACCTAACAAATATCGAAGGAATAAAGACCTTAAGAAACACTCAGCTTTAAACGACCAATAAAGCCACTTCTCATGCTAGTCTCATGAAAGGAGTGTATCAATTGACTCTACTGTGGGGCGAGATTGTTTAGCTTCACTAATTGTATTGATGTCATCATCAAGGTGAGTTCATAACCTCGCTTTTCAATCTTTTGAATGTTTATAAACCCGCGAGGGGGAATACATGCTTGTCTACAAACTCTTTACTTACTAGGTCATCTTATAACAATGTGATTGTTTTTAAAGGATATTATGAGTTTCATAGCCTCACTTTTACTCGTTATGGATAAATGTTTTATATATTTTTGGAGTGAAAACATGCATTGTTTTATAAATGGACACAAGTGGATTAATTTTATATTATGATTACGTGTTGCCTAAGTAGCGATAACCCAAGTTGAGCCCTTTTATCATGAACTGTCAATTGCATATATGTAGTTGTGAATTACATTATGTGAGCGCGAATGTTATGAATAGATCTATTTGGGAAACGACCTCCCCGTTCGGGTGACTAGCTATCACCGGGAACGAATGTTATAGCATGTCGAATTTGGGGATGTTTCGGGTTAGACATCTAATCGGGGCAGAAATTACAATATATATTATTGCAAGAAAGATTGTCGAGCTTCAGTGTCATGAGCTTAGGAAACGTAATCAGGGTTTCGTGATGTTTGCATTTGTTGTTTCATCACGGGAAGTTTATATGTTTGTGATAGTTGCGGTTTGCTTTATCACGGGGAAAATCTTGTGGTCCTATGTTATACGTTTTGGCGACTATTTGGAGATTTAAATGGTCTGGCATGTTTTGCAACTGTTGATTTTAAAAATCATACATATATTTTGAAAGGACATTTAAGGAATTAAATGGTCATATATACTTTGGAAACCTTTGGTTTATTATTCATATCTAAACTAACCTATGAACTCACCAACTTTATGTTGACGTTTTTAAGCATGTTTTTCTCAGGTGAATTAGATGCTTGGATTATCTGATGTGCATTGGAGTCTAAATTGACAAGATTTCATAATTGGATTTCTACAAATGATCAAATCTCGTTGTGTCGCTTTCAAGCTTTTCATTGTGATGCAATTATGGGACAACTATTATTTTGATTTCAGAAAATCAACGAGATTGTTTTACAAACGACACATTTAGAGGTCGTTCTCTTGTATCTAGCGCTGTGTATTATGAAGTAGCACCCCAAGTGGTATTCCGCTGCGTTGTGATTTTTGGGGGTGTTACAGATTGGTATCAGAGCACTGGCTATAGAGAACTAGGTTGCATATTTTACCCTAGACTATAACCGTTTTCACAAACATTGCATCACATCAAACATTTTCAAAGTGCATACACGCTACTTGCTTATGTGCTTACATTACGTGCTGCATTAAGTGCTTACGTGACATACATATATGTAATATATATGCTTACATCTTTTGCGTATATCGCACGTTTATTTATATAAGAGTTATTTATATAAATACCAGAGCATTTCTTAAGACATTGTGAGTTGCACAATGGTCTCAATTATACCTCAGACATTGTGAGTTATACAATGGTCTCATCTTACTTCTTAGACATTGTGAGTTGCACAATGGTCTCACAAACATCTCGCTTGAATTTTTGAGAAGGATTGAATTTTTGAGCGACATAACACGTGTCAATCAATTATCCATTAAAAAAAAGTTAAATATTAAAAAATGATAGGCATGTCGCCTGACTTTTCGAGTGAGAATAAAAAAAAGGTGGGTGCCGTCTGACTATGTCACCCGACTTTTCGTGAATAACCATTTCAATATTTGTTTTTGATTTTTTTTTCAACTTTTCGTGAATAACCGTGAATAACTAAATATTTGTTTCAAGTTTTTTTTTCCGGTTGTTTTTGATTGTACATTAGTTTAGTTGGTAACAAAATTTTTATTCAAAAATGGTTATGTTCAACAAATCACCACATCACCACACCACCACCACAACCACAACAGCACCACCAACAAAACAGCAGCAGCACCACCATCACTTTTTTTCTTCTACTTATTAACACTTAATCTGGTGATATAAAAAAAAACAAGCGAACCGTGATATAAAAACTAAAACCACCATGTATAGTCATTCAACCGGTCATTCGAGTTGTGTTCCCCAAACATATGTCGCTCGAAAATAATACATCTCACCCAAAAAGTCAGGAGACATCCGACAGTGGGTCCCTATATGTTGCTCGAAAATTATAATCTCACCCAAAAAGTCGGGCGACATCCCCCTTATTTAATCTTTGATTTGTAATGATTTTCTAGTGCATTGGTTTGTTGACATGTGTTATGTCGCTCAAAAATTCAATCCCTCTCAAAAATCCAAGTGAGATGTTTGTCCATTTTGGATATTCTTAAATATTTGTCCTCTGCAAACAATAATGATGAAAAGTGTCCGCTGCGGTAATTTTCACCTTGTAAATAGATAAATGGACCTTAATGAAAAAAGTTGAATATTTAAATTGTCTTCGGATAAATGATCCCATAAAAACATATAATCAAATATTACGAGTAAAAGTAATCTAAATTCGTATACAAAACCAACGATAACATAACTAAATTCTAATCCAACTCAACCATTCAATTCATTATATAAACAACATTTTCCACAACAACCTTTTACAATAACAAAAAGAAAACTCAAACAACTTTTACACACCGATAAAAAAAACTAACAACGTTGAACTCCACATGCATTCTTTTTACTTTTGCTTTAGTTTGTTTGATATCTAATGCCACCACAAGCCACTCATCTCTGTCAGATAATATACTATCATGTGAATCATTATTATTTGGCAAGATTGATTGCTTGAATTATCTTGGAAAGTGGTCATGTAATGATCATCCCTTTAATTCTTGTTGTTCGGTAGTTAGGGATGCATGGAAAGTTGAACCGGAATGCGTTAATTTTAACGTTCTTGATTGTTTTATTCTTCTATACTATGTTGGGTTCGATAGGAATACCATGAGAGTGGATCATATCGGTTCTACTTGTGGCATTGTGGACAGAGCTAAAAATTAATCCGCGTAAGTTCGTTCGATCACTGGTGTTTTTATTAGGGGTGAGCAAACTGAACCGAAAACTGACCCGACCCGACAAACCGAGCCGAACCGAGCTGAACCGAGCTTATTCGGTTCGGTTTTCGGTTTTGGATATCTATTTCGGTTTAGTCGGTTCGGTTCGGCTCAAACCCGATATTTTAGTCGGTTCGAACCACTAAACCGAACCGAGCCGAGCCAGACCGAGCTTATTCGGTTCGGTTTCGGTTTATATAGGGTTCATTCGGTTCGGTTCTCGGTTTGCAAAATCCTGTTATTCGGTTTTGGGTCGGTTTCAATTTTCTTCGGTTCGGGTCGGTTTCGACCCGATGCTCACCCCTAGTTTTTATAATTATATACTCCATAAAATTTTATTAGGATCAACGTGTGATATATGATTATATATTTGAGTTTTATGCTTATATGTTAAAAAGTTTACAGTACAAATTGAACTTGGGGTTTATTTCAATTTTTTTGTTATGCAACAAGTCCTTTAGAGGCAAGACCACCTAAAAGAATTACAGTAATTCGGAGTTTTTTTTGGCAAATCAATTATATAGAAAAAAAATTTGGACCATCAAGTTATCAGGACCATCAAGAACAAAGCAGGCTTTGGGGAGCAAATGGGCTCTAAGTATTGTGTTACAAATAAGGCATGGGTTGTCTTGGCTATAGGTGCTCGGCTAGTCTTGTCTTTAGAAATGATGTTACATTCTACGACAAATTAACATTGTGTTCTAAAATTTTGTATAAAGAAAGGAAGCAAGGTAAAATGAAGTAAATAAAATAATTATGTTTTCTTTATGTTTTTTTTGAAGAAGAAAAGTAAAAGAAGTGGAGGGGGAGTTTTGTAGTGTTTTGGAGCCAAGATGTCCTACGGTCCCACCCATTTTTGGGCAGGTTAGAGAAGAAAGGCTGTGTTGAGTTTTTAAAATTACCAAATTGTCCCTTGTCTTTTATACAAAAATATAAATTCTCGGGCTAATATAGTAAATTTGCATATGTTTGTTTCTCTTCATTCGAGGAGTGTATACGAAATTTTTTAAAGTTTCATCTACTTTTCTCAACTTTTTGCCAACTTAGCAAAATCAAATAAACTATTTACGTCCTTTCCTTTTCTTTACCTTCCCCTACTTTACGGCATCTTCCTTTTTTCACTCTTGAAAAAATCTCTAGAACACAGTATAAAGTTCATGTTTAGGTAAAGTGACGATACCTTTTATCAAGATATCAAATACATATAGAACAGTGATCTTTTCATATAAAATACACATGTAATTATATAACTTTTACAAGATGACAGCCTAAATCGTATAATTAGTCCATCACCGTGTTGTTTCCTCACGAAAAGCATATTATCACTTCATAAATCACTTAAAATGTACATAATGTTATAGCAGGGCCGTTCGGTTAAATCTGATAGCCATGTGTGAAAATTTTAAAACGAGCCCTTTAACATCGGAGTTGAAGCTGTGTAAAAATAGTAAACTGCAATTAAATTATGTATTTGTTTTTATATGAATCAAATGACGCATCCAATCTTCTTCAAGTTTAAATAAAGCTTCTATATTCTTAAGTATAACTATTGAGTTTTTAAAATATTTTATGATGATCCACAAGGTTCTAAATACATTTTTACGAGATAAGATGTCATGTAGGACTTTTAAAAAAAATGAGCCAAATGTTTGCTTTCCTAAAAAAATTTACAACATTTACTTTCTTTAAAACAATATTTCCAACTAAAAATAAAGTTTTTTATGAGATACACATTTTATAAACTTTGAAACAAAATTTAATATAAAGATGGAGTTTAATATCATAATATCAAAGAAAAAAGAATTAGAGTGGAACTTTCATAAGAAATACTCCCTCCGTCTCATTTTTATTGTTCATGTTTCCTTTTTGGGACGTCTCAATTTAATTGTCCACTACTAAAAATATATAGAGAAGTTTGATCAAGTTTACTATATTACCCTTGTTTGAAATTATTATTACGAACTTTAAAGAAGACTTTAATTAATTAGCTAAGGGTAAAACTGTCATTCTGTCAAAAAGTAAGAGAGAGAAAACAGTAATAAATGCAATTTTATTAAACTGTGTGTTTTTTGTCGGGGGACAATAATTATGGGACGGAGAGAGTATGGTTAGAGAAAATAAAACAATTTTTGAGTCTGACACGTCTTTAGGTTTGTCTTTCCCATAAAAATCTTGTACTCAATTTCCACCATTAAAGCATGAATCGGGTTCTAAATGAAACCTTCATTTGTATACAATTTTCGTCTACAATGGTTTCCTAAAAACGAATCTTAAACTAAAATTTCTTTAGATCATACAACTTTTCAAAAATATAAACTTAATTATTTAATAGGTCTTTCATATTTTTCATAAAATAAATAAAAGATAGAGGAAAATTATGAATAATGAGAGCGAAAAGTTGGCTTACGCTAACACAATCTGCATTTTTTGGTAGTGTTAACACCTATACTTCTACTACAGTTGTACTTAACAATGATTTTGTTTTAAGTTTTGTTATGGGTTAGTGAAAATCAAGGATGATTAATTTTATCTCATGGAGCCACCCAATTTGTGTTCTTAAGCTTTCTATAAGTCGTGAAAATAAAGTCAAACATGGTGGGTCACAAATAAGTAGTGTTTTTTTTTTGTGCAAAGGGTGAATTATATTAATCAAGAAACATTACAACTTAAACCTGAGATGGACATGCCCACCCAGGAAGCAAAAATAACATTATAATGAACAAACAACTCTAACATATAGATAACAAAGATATCTGATAAACCATACTATCTCGGATACAAAAGAAAACAGATGATACTCAAAAACTATGTTGCACATCAAGCAACTATGCAGCATCATCCAAACATTTATAATTACCCATAATGCACCTAACCATAACGCCATAACTACATTTCCTATCATGCATCCAAATAAGATCATCCAACCATCATCAACAATGATCAGATAGGAATAACACGATAGGCATCATTAGGCAAGTTATAGTTCCCATACCTCTCTAATTAAGGGCTATACCAGCAACCTACATTTCCACCTTAGACAAGCTAAGGGGCATCATAAGCTAAGAACATACACCCTAACTAAGAACCAACCGACCCTCCAATAACATCTCAATACTAGGACCAAATAACTTCATCTTTTACAGCTCACTATTTCTAATAACCTGAGATATTTATGCAGATCATTACCCTCCACATTGAGAAACCTACATTTTGGACTTAACAAGACAATTCAATGATCAAAAATCTAGAAATTCCTCCCAAAGCCAATTAATCCAGACTTAAGAACAAAGAATCCTCTTGCAGCCTAATGTACAAGGCCATTCACTGTATGATCTCAAAAATCAAATACCAGGCTTTATCAATACTCACTATTCCTATGAAAGAGTAACATGTTTAAGTTTGCGCTCTTTTCATTCCAAATCAAAAGGGTGGTAGCGTTGACTTCATAAGTCAAATGGGTCAAAACTTTAATAGCTTAAGGGGTGTTTGGTAATTCCTACCATTAACTCATTCATTCTTCTTTATGGTTATTAGCATATGAAAAGTTTCATCCAAACATAAATGTATGCTCGCATCTTTAAGAATTACAGTAGTAGAAACGTTAACTTCAAGGTCAAATGGGTCAAACTTTGACTTCAAAACATGAATGGTCTATACATATTTTGGGGGGTGTTTGACAATTCTTTTTTTAAACTAAGTTTATTCTTCATCAAGGTAAAGTATTAATTACTTTGAAAAGAAAGAACCATAATAAAAAGTATTTTTTTATAACACAATCATATAAGGGTTCGTATGGTTTGTAGATGTATATCGGGATTCGAATTCGGATATTGACTTTAAATAAGGATATGAATTTATGGATTTGGCTTGATGTATGAAAAAGAAATAATTATATGCTCTCGAAGGTGTATTTTTTTTACGTAATGGTGGCATGTTTGGTATTTTGGGGGTGTTTGGCAATTCTTTTTTTAAACTAATTTATACTTCATCAAGGTAAAGTAGTTAATTACTTTGAAAAGAAACATATAAATAAGTATTTTTTTTAACACAACATATAGGGTTCGTTTGGTTTGTAGATGGATTTCGGATATGAATTTATATATGGATATGAATTTGGATTTGGGTTTGATATATGAGAGAGAAATAATTTTATATGTTAAATGTTTAAAATAAAATTTAAGATTAATACAAATTATATGTATTTTATAAACCATATTGATTTTTAAAAAATAATATTATATGAAAAAGTTGTATGAGAGAAAGAGTGACATGGGTAATATATGTGGCTAAGAAAATCCACTTAGCAAAAATTCAATGCAAACCCCACCATATTGATATGGTATCAGATTTAAGAATTGATTCATTGACATTTCTAGTAAACCATGTATCAAGCTACACGGTATGGATATGATTGTATTCCTTGATTTTGAAACCCGAGTAACAAACACACAACATCATAGTAATAGAACATATATAAACAAGCTCTTTTTTCAAGTACAGAGTGAGTTTAGGAAATAGTGTTTGGAATTGCTTATTTTATAGAATATAGGTTAGATATAATAGTAAATAGCCCTCATTAGCAGAAAAGCATAAACATTTTGGATTATCCAAACACTCAAAATCCACCGAATACTATAAAAAAAGTTAATCTACAATTTACCATGGTAATCCTTTACCCAAAAAAAAAATCTAAGGGTTTCAGATAAGAACATACATTATGCATGAAATGCTTCGTATCATCAATAAGGGCTTGTTTGTTTAAGCTTATTTTTTGGCTATCTCATTTCGGCTTATGTTTCATAAGCCCACTTTTTTCGGCTTATTCGAAAACCATAGGCTTTTAGTATGCCATAAGCTTATATAAGCCAATAGATTTCAAAATAAGCCGAAAAACTGAGCTTATGGAATATAAGCCATTTCTTTTTCTTTTAAGGTTTTCCTATTCAGGCTACTCGCTGAGCGAGAGTCTTTTTGACTCATATGTATGTATCTGGCCTCACCTACCATTTCCTACCCAAAATGTACACAACTATCGAGGTTTGAACCCTTGACCTTTTATGAAGAACCAAATGAAGCCGAAATCAAACCCAACAATAAGCTTAAACAAACACCCTCAAAAAACAAAAAACTACAAGAAAAAAGTAGAAAAAAATGAGCTTAAAAAACCTTGTTCTTGTAGAGATCTTGATTAAGAATGTCATCAAGAGATCATGAAACAATCAACTTCGTAAACTCATCTTAATTAAACTCAAACCCTTTGTCCATTTTCACTTATGAATGTTAACTTTATTCAAGATTTTAACAAAAAAAAGTATGTTTCTTTATGGTTTTATAAATTGTAACAAATGGGTTTTGATATTTAGTTTATAAACCGAAATGGGTATTCTTTCTTACAGTCAATAATCAAGAAACAAAAAACCCCATTTCGTAAAAGGGTTTATGAGAGGGTTTTGGAATGAAAATCAAGATTGGTTATATTTCTTCTATATAACATTTAGTTGGGGGGGGGGGGGGGGGGGGGGGGGGGGGGGGGGGGGTTAATGGCATAATGGTTGTTAAGAAAAAATAAAAATAAATAAATGGATGAACATAGTAGACTCTATAGTACTAACGGCCGTTAATTAACGATCGTTAGGTAACAACCGTTAACATTTTTTTTAACTTTAAGTATATATTCTTTTTTTTAACTTTAATATTAAAAAAATACCCCAACACAGATTTTACGCAATTGGTTCTTCATGTTAATGGTCCGTTGCTAAGTTAGTCCACTCCGCCGTAAAGCACGGGTATTACAACTCGTAATATACAAAAAGCAGGGAGCGTTAAGGGACTTAACGGTCGTTAAGCTCCAGGAAAAAAAAAGAATAAAAAATGCATGAACAGTAAAAACATAGTGTGTGAATAGTATAATGAATAGTATTAATAGTCGTTTCTTAACGGCCGTTAAGTAACGACTATTAAACTTTTGATTTTTTTTGAACTTTCATATTAAAAAAATTACTCCAATACAGATTTTACGCAATTGGTCCTTCATGTTCGCTTACGAGAATAGTCCCTGAGGTTATCCGTCGATTGCAAAGTTAGTCCTTAATGTAAAACACCGCGCTCTACAGCGTAGCGCGGGCGCAAAACCTCATTATGTACAATTTTTAGAACATAACGTGCAACTGTTATATCATTGATTTGTAGTCTTTGTATAATCCAATCATGGGCCGCCACGTGGTGTATCTCTATTTGCTATGTATTAGTGCGCCAAACATTACTTTTTATGTAAATCAATTGGTATATCTTTCAGTTTTTCACAACTCATAAGAGATCCACGCCATTTCACATAAGAACCTACTTGTTTCATGATTCGCATATATGCAAACGCCAACAAGTAGAGTAAATGTCTAATACTTATTTTCCATCTCTTCTTCACAGCACATATATGAATGATGGCAGAGCATTATTTGAGACTCGTTAGTCGTAATAATTGACTAGGTTGTCACGACTATCCCAAGTTGAGCCATTGAGTTAAACAAAATACACATGCCCAAAAATAATCTGTCAAGAAACACACTTACAAATGAAGAACATACCAGAACCGCGAGAAACTCGTTAACATTTCGAATAGACCTAAAGGAAGATCACATTTTTGAAGCCCATTGGAAAATCAACTAATGACCAACATTAACAAAGATGTTAGGAAAGCTTGATCCACGTCGCTATAAGATTCCACTCAAATCCAATCATTTCATACAGATGTGCTCAAATTCATCAAATGCAACCATTAGCAAGGTCATATCATCATTGATGAAGATTTGCTTGTTTATTTACTTGAAACAAAAAAGACAAAAAGAGCAGCTAGACCTTGGCTTTGTGTTCAGGTGTGTGACTCAAAGTCGATATGAACAAAGGCTCTGTCAACTTTCTCTCTCAACTTTCGGCAGCTGCTCAAGCTTTTCTTGTAGCATTTCCCCAATATTAATGATAACCAACTTAATGCCATTATGTGAAGTAGGAATTCTACATATGAAAGCTTACTTTGCACCAGCAAAAACTTCCCCAAGTCAATTCCTCTCTCTCCCTGTGTAACTCTCGAGTTTTCATTTTCTTCAAGCTTTTAGTTAGAGTTGACAAAATAGGCACATATGGCTGGTTATACAGGTGCGGGTCAAATTGTGTTACATTTGGTACATGCTGTGTTGATGACCCCAAACACTTTCCGTCCATAATGATTGGTAGAATAAAATGGGTAAGGTTGACCCTTTCATGTTTGCTTTACACGTTTGAACACATAGATATAACATAACCAAAATCGACTCATTGACAAGTAAATGGGGTCAAAACTACGGCATTTACTTACCTGTATTCAGTTCATGCACTTCACTTAATCTTCTGAATTAGCAACTAACTTGCACGCATCAACATTTAGGAAATGGTTGGATTCTTGGTGTCAATTCTTCCTTAGTCTCAAGTCTATGTAAATGGGGTCACAACATCGATGCTACAAACATGTCAATTCTTCCTTAGTCTCAAGTCTCTATGTATATAGCATTTACAAGAATGTTAATCCTGCTTGTATTCGGTATCAAACTCATAGTGATTTGATGTATTTAGCATATAAAGTTGCTACTATCATCAATCATTTTCATATACAAAAGTTTGTTCAGTGTTGCAACTTAAGTTTAAGAGTATAAGAGTGAGGAAAAGAGGAAAATTTGGACTTCTTAAGTTGATATGCTTTGTTAAAATAAAACAAAAAACTTAGATACACTTCATGAATTTTGGCAGAATGTAAATCTGTGAGTAAGTTTTCTTGTGGAAATTTGGCCTTTACAAGAACAAAACAGAGAAAACGCCTGATATCAACTATTGGTTTCGAAAAAAATAAACCATTTTGACCAAAGTCAAGATCTTGATAAACTTTTGAAATTAAGACTTTGGGCGAGTAGCCGAGTATAGGTGAACAACAATATAGGTGGCCGATCAACAATGCGATGTAACTCCTATGTGACAAGTATTTACATTGTACACGTCTTCACCTCCCCACATTTACGCATATCATCAGAGTGCCCTATGAAAACTTCAGTGTTAAAAAAGATGGAAACTTTCCATGAGAAAAAAACTACTCAAACCATTCATAAAACAACAAACCAACAACCGATAGCACATATATATGAGATTATGAGATGCATCATAGAAAATAATTAGATTCATGTATCTGGAATACAACCATAAGCCGCAAACTATCTTCTACCATTAGAATTAAACCAATATCATCATGCCTACAAGGCTACAATAGCATCATGCAATTTTACCTTTGCGTTTCCGTGATGCTACCGGTGTAAGTTTTAACCAAACCAGGCAACTCATTCTCAAAGTCGTTGAGAAACTTTAGAAATTTCACTTCTGAATAGTTCACAAGCCTAGCAAAACTTGGTTTACTACTAAGTTTCTTTTCTTTCAAGATAGTAAAAACTTTGTATCTAGGTTTCACTCTTTTCTCGAGACTACAACTCAACAGCCCAGTATAAGAGCTCAAGTCAGTCGTGGTATACCCGAGTTCTTTCATAAAAAAATCCAACCATTGACGGATTTTAGCTTCCGAGTAACCCAAACGCATAGGATTAGACCTCACAAATGTAGCTATTTCTTCTTCAGACCATCCATAGTCCCTAAGGATTTTCAACTTCTTCTCAATAGTCGATTTCTTCAACTTAGTGACTACACAAATCCCATAAACGAACATCTTCGAGTGCTCAGGGATTCCCAATTCTTCTACAACCCGAGCCAATCTACGCTCAAAAGCCAATGAATCTATGGTAACAACCCAAGGATAATTAGTAATTAATCTTACGATTGGGTCACCGGATAAACCTCGGATCTGCAATTGCGACAAATTGGCTGACACGTTATCTAAGTTAGCACCAAACAACCATTTCCCTTTCCTAATAACTTTAAAACCTTGTTCATCATTAGTTACAAATGTTCTAACTAAACTTATAACAGGAAGAATTCTTGTATGCAGCCCATATCTTAGAGGAATGGTCTTCAACAACTGAACAAGATCCGACCCGGAAAACCCATTTTCTAGCAAAACCCTTATTTTGGGTTCAAGGGTTTTGTTGGGATTACAAGTTAGGATTTTGGGAGCATAAAAAATGATGTCTTTGATATGGGTATTCTTTAAATTGAATTTTTTCAAGATAGTGATAACTAATTCAGGGTTTTTAGTGGATTTAAGAGATGGTACCTTACTTTAAGTGGTAATGGCTGCTTTTTTTGTGAAACCAAGCCAACTAATCAAGAAATCAATCATGATACCATTGTAATTTAAGGGTTTTGAAGATGAAACAGAAAAGTATTTGAGAGGGTGACAAGATATGAAGAAATTGTCATTCCAAGAAAACCCTTTCAACCAAATCCTCCTTCTAAACAACAACATTCTCTTCTTTTTCTAACAACAAATGATGTTCTGTTGTAAGTGAGCTCATATAGGGGTGACAAATACATACATGTGAGTTGGATGAAATAACTTATAACTTACTATATTAGATCGGTAGTAGACATCTTTTAGGCTAACATCTCCAAGTGGAATTACTTCGATAGTTATCACGGTTTAGGATTTATGGCCGTTTCCGTAAGGGTGTTTCAGTTTTGTAAACTTTCTGGTTGGGTAGTCTGGTAATAAATTGCGATTTCCTATTGATTGAAAACTAATAGAGGATGATGCTTTTCATTCTGAAAACTAGACTCAAAGGTCTTTTCAAGAGCGAAAGCCTTGTATTCATAGCCTTTACGGATTAGTAGATATAGAACCATGAACTCAGGTCAAATCAAAATCTAAAGTTTTTACGTCTATTCATGAAATCTAAAAACGTATGATACACATTAGTAAAACAAGAGTTAATAAGCGAAACTTGGTAGGTGTTTAATTAGATATAAAATCAGGTTGTACGCCAATTAAGGGATGAAAATACTTTGGGTAAGTCGTAATGCAATGCGTGCAACATCATATAAGACATATCTCATGATCATGTGATTTTATTCTTACGTATTGACATCTTTATTATACTAAACAGCGCCACGCCCATAAGGTGGTGCTTATGCGAACTTTACTCTCATCCAAAGAACCATCAATGATTTCACTAAAATAATTAGATGGTGATGTAGCTATATAGAATTATATATGGTAGGAGTTACTCAAAGTGATTAGTACTTATACAACCTATATTGGATTAGGTTGCACTCGATCATTACCGTGACGCATTTTCTGTGATATACTTGATATACGCTCACTCAAGGTAAGTTCATAGCCCCACGTTTTACATGATTTTGTTTTACAATTAGACACAAGTGGATACTTTTACTTTATGATTACGTGTTGCCTAAGTAGCGATAACCTTTTTTTTTGAACGACGACTTTATTAGAACCACTAGCAAGGAGCTAGAAAATTACAAAGGAATCAAAAAAGGGTGTTGAAGCCAACTAACCCAATTCAAAGTTCTATTACATCTAGCTACACACCAATAAAAAGAGCGTAAAACAATATTGTCGAAAATAGCATCCTTTCGGGGAATAGGAGACGCAAAAAGGAATTGGTTCCTGAAGTTCCAAAGGCTCCACCAAGAAACGTAAAACACGCCTTCCAACACCTCTTTCGTCTTAGAACCTAAACGGATAGATTTGAACCAAGAGAGCCAATCTTCGTACGACTCATAAGGATGAACATCCAAATTCCACCATCTACAAATTAACTTCTGAATATCTTTCGCCACAGAGCAACCGAAGAATAAATGGGACGAATCCTCGAGCACGTGATCACAAAGAGGACAAGCCAAAGACGGAAGCGAGACATTCCTACGAGACAAATTCGATCTAGTAGGTAAACGATCGAGATAAAGTTTCCAAGCAAAAACGTTTACCTTAATCGGAATACTTTTAATCCATCGAGTAGGAACTTCCATTTTAGGGAGAAAAGCCTCATCTAACATAGATCGAACATCCTTGACTTGAAAAACACCATCGCCATTTAAGTCCCAAAACCATCTGTCATCCATATTAGATAAAATAACCGTATCAAGTAATAACGAAAGCTGATCAAGTTGTTGTGACTCTACACCTCCTCGGACATGACGACGAAAAGAAGAGGAGATAGACGTATTCATCTTATCAGCAACCGATATGTCTTTATTCTCTTCAAGAGCAAACAAACGAGGAAAAGAAAGCTTGAGAAGATTATCGCCAATCCAAAGATCTTTCCAAAAGCTTGTACCTGTACCTTTTCCCACACGAATCTTACAATGAGAAATGAGATCGACACCTTTGACTTTAAGGGAGTTAACTTCTGTTATGATGGAGCTCCATGTCGAATTGAAAGCAGCAGAAAGAACATGACCATTCAAGCCATGTAAAGCTGATATAATTCGGGACCATAAGGAGTTATCATGAGAAAGGTAGCGCCATACCCACTTGAAAAGAAGAGCCCGATTGAGAGCGAAGAAACTAGAAACTCCCAACCCTCCGAATTTCTTAGAAGCAAGCACCTTAGACCATTTGACCCAAGCAATCTTTCTATCACCCTCTTGAAAGCCATTAAAAAAATTCCTACGCAGACTCTCCATATAATTAAGAACAGATTTGGGAACCTTGAAAATCGACATGTTGTAGATAGGAGTGGAGCCAAGAACCGATTTAAGAAGGGTAAGACGACCCCCGACAGATAAGGTATTAAGTTTCCACCTAGACAACCTCTTCTTCATCTTATTAATCGTCTCGTCCCAAGCCTTTTTAGAAGACATATTATCTCCTACTAAAATACCCAAGTATTTAAAAGGAGCTTTCATTATCAAACAACCAATAGACTTAGCAGCTTCAGCCACACAATTATCTGGGATACCGACACCAAGAAGATGACTCTTCTGAATATTTATTGACATACCAGAAAGTAAGGAGAAGCATCGAAGAATATTCATGATACCCTTTAAGTTAGAATGAGACCACTCACCAATAAATACCGCGTCGTCGGCGTAGAATAAATGAGACAACGTAGTAGAAGGGTCAATCTTGTATCCTTTGAAAATTCCCGCTTCAACTGCCCGGGAAAATGATAAGTGGAGAGACTCCATAATGAGTAAAAACAAAAAGGGAGCTAAGGGGTCCCCCTGTTTCAAGCCTCGGTATAAATGAAATTCAGTAGTCGGACTCCCGTTAACTAAAATAGAGGCCTTCCCTGAAGACAGACTTCCACGAATCCATGAACGCCATTTAGGACCGAATCCAAAAGAGATGAGAACATCATCAAGATAATCCCATCTAACGGAATCATAAGCCTTGGCGAAATCGACTTTAAAAATCATGGCTTGTTGCTTTTTAAGTTTGCACCGAGCTAAGATTTCATTGATAATAAAAGGACCATCGAGAATCTGTCTATTAGGAAGGAATGCAGTCTGAACATCTGAGATGAGATCCGAAATAACCAAGGAAAGCCGAGAAGCTAGGATCTTAGTAACGACTTTGTAAAGGCTTCCAATTAAACTAATGGGACAGTAGTCACTAACAACTTTCGGATCAAGAACTTTAGGGATGAGGGCCACAAACGAAGAGTTGCATCCAATAGCAAAATCTCCATGATCAAAAAACCATTTCACAGCTATGCAAAAGTCAGGCCCAACAACGGTCCAATACTTACGAAAAAATTCGAAAGTAAAACCGTCCGGCCTAGGGGATTTATCAACTCCACAACCCCACACGGCTGTGCGAATATCTTCATTTGAGATCGGAGATTCCAATTCTAAGATCTGATCATTATTGAGACGATTAGGAAAAGGAAAGTTAAGACTACCTCGTCTAGAACCCGGGTCTTGGAATCTGTCCGTAAAGTGCCTTCTAAACTCTTGTTTAACAAGATCAGGTTCGACAATCCAATCACCATCTACCATAATACCTTTAACTGAAAGATTGGCGCGTTTTTTGTTAATGATAGCATGAAAGTATTTGGAGTTCTCGTCCCCCTCGATTGCCCAGCGAATTTTTGCCTTTTGCATGATATCACGGTTGTTAGAAGATTAAACATCGTGTAATTGTTTCAAGACTTCCAAACGAGACAAAAGAATGTCGTCGGTGACTCCTCCTTGATCCAACACTTTATCAATGTCACACAATTTAGATTTAAGATCTTTAGAAAGACCTACCTGATGCCTTTTGAAATCCAAAGTCCATGCTCGAATCTCCTTCTTCAACATTTGAAGCTTTTTTTTAAACCGAATCATACCATTGGAATCATCAAGAGTAAAAGAATTCCAAGATTTTGAGACCAAGTCATCGAATCCAGGAAGCTCAAGCCAAGAGTGATAAAAACGAAATGGAGTAGGGCCAAAATCAGAAAAGACTTCCTTGAGTAAAATAGGCCTGTGGTCTGAGAGGTGACGATCCAGACAGATAGCCGAAATGAGAGGAAAAGCTGAAAGTAAACCATTAGACATAAGAAACCTATCTAATTTACTCATCTTGGTAGCCGAAGGATGAGCCCATGTGAAAGAGAATCCTTCCAGCTGGATATCGTTTAAACCCGAATTAGAAATAAAGGAATTAAACGCGTTAGCTCCATGACTGTTAAAAACCGATCCCCACCGTTCCTCAATACATCTAACTTCGTTGAAGTCCCCCATAATTAAACTTTCTCCATTCCAACTAGTGATAAGAGATTCGAGATAACTCCACAACATACGTTTAGATGAAACAGATTGGGGGGCATAGACCGAAATAATTAATAACTTCTGATTGTTCGGTATCCACGTCCCATACAAAGCTATAAAATTATCAGATATAGTATGATGATCCTTCTTGAAGAAATTAGTATCCCAAGCGCAAAGAATACCACCTGAATTGCCACTAGCCTCACTAATAATGTGGTCGAAAAAATAGTTTCCCCATAGAAATTTAACCTCCATAGCCGAAACACTCTCCATCTTAGTTTCTTGAATAGACAAAAAACTTACTTTATGTTTAGAAATCAACTCCTTGATCCAATCTTTCTTAGCCTTGGATCCTAGGCCTTGGATATTTAAAGAAAGACAATTCATCGGAAAACTAATTGTTCTCCTTGAGTTCCAATAATCTTCTCCATGTCTTTAGTACAACCTTCCATAGAAAAGCCCATTGTTTGACCCACCGTAATCATTTCTTCTAAAATCTCCAATATGGAACCGCCTTCCTTGATCTTAACCCCATTACTAAAACTTTCAGAAGAGACTCTGTCCACGGAGTTTTCCGCCTCTTCCAATACTCTCGAATTACTCCTTGCCGACCTACTAGGAGGTCGAACAGATTCTGCTTCAGGAATATCTTGATTATTACATGCTGGGATATCATTGGCAGGTGTGAAACCCGGAGGATAAGGGATGCTGGTTGACGTATCCGTGGTTCTTACTTCTTTAGTGCGTTTGTCAAGTAAGTCGTATATATTGAAAGGATCAGACGATACCTCCTTATCATTAGACTCACCATGTTGATGCTCGAAACCCTGAACTTCACCGTTATCGCCAAAGTATGTGTCCGAAACCACTTCACTAGCATTCTCCACCTCGTCGTTGTTCAGGTTATTTGCCTGTTCATTGATCTTAGCGGACTCGTCGTCCGAGAACAATTCTTTCTCAGGAACATCTTTGAAGGATGGGGACCAAACAAAAAGTTCCTTGGCACGAGCCCAAAAAACCTTCCCTTTTACAATAAGCTTGATCACTTTGAAATGTTTTGGTGCACTCTTTTCTTACTGAATTATTTACTTGAATTATTTCAATGTGTTTTTTACTTAACATATAAATTCACCAACAATATTTTGAGGTTTTTTGCATGTATTTTCTATGGTTATTATGAATTCACCAACATCATTATTGAGAGCATTTAGATGCGTGGATATCAAAACTTTAAAGACTCGGTCTTCTTCACATTCGACAACCATTTTCTTTAAATATACAAATGAGACATGTTTAAACTCTTGTAACTTTTGTTAAAAATAAATTATTGGGACTTGAATTTACTCTGATTTATTTAAATCGAATATGACATTTTATTAAACGTCTATTTTGAGGTCGTTTTCCGTAACTTGTGTGTATGAACTATGAAGTAGCACCCCAAGTGGTATTCCGCTGCGTTGTTGTGATTTTGGGGGTGTTACAGATTGGTTTATTATAATTATAATTATATTATAATTATTATAATTATATTATAATTATTAAACAATACAAAAAGCAGGATACGCCGGGTGCATTAATGTTGACCAACCCGAGTCCAACCGCGCCTTACCCGACCCATACATTTACTATCTTTGATCCAACCCGCCTTTTATCATGTATACGTGTCCTCATCCTTTTATCAGTCCCCTAATAAAGCTTCTTCCCACCGATCCACCACCGCTCCTCCCACAACACACCTTAATCTTCATCTGCAACAAATTTGGGAAAATTATTCGCCATAACACATCTTCTTTGATTCTAAGGTAAGGAAAACTGTTAAAAGTTATGTTTTTTATTTTATTTTCGATTTTCATATATCAAATCTTTCAGAACAAATGGAATCCCAAGACCTAGGTGGACCGAGTGAGAGATGGATAGTTGTTCATAGTTGCAGAAGAAGACCGAAAATCGTTTTGTAAGTTTATTAACCTTAATTACATTAACTATGATTTTTTCATATTTTAGGGTTTTTGTATGATTTTAGTTTTTTTTCAAATGTATGATTTATTTAAATGTGTGATGTTGATGCTGTTTGGGATTGCTTACGAGAATAACTGCTTATAGGGATGTCTGTGATTGCTTATTGAGATTGTTTATTTGGGGTGTTTGAGATTACTTATTAGCATAACTAATTTTAGGGGCTCTTTGAAGTTCTTTATTAAGACTGCTTATATGGGTGCGTTAAGGGTGTGCAATCTTTATTTTGTTTGTTAGGTTTTGTTGTGTTTCATTAATGTAATAATGAGAAGTTATATAACTGTGATTTGGCTTATGTTTTTGGTGATATAGTTTACATTTGATTGATGAAATGAGAAGTTGTTTTGTGATTTGTAGTTCTATTGCCACGGTGTCGCTGTTGCGTTTTTCGGCATAACACATCAAGAATTTTCATGTTACTTTTATAGAGATGGCGATATAGATGGGTTAAGCAGGCTTGGCAATAAGTCAAAATCCTAATTACTATATTTCTCAATTTTCTCTTTAGGTGGGTAATCAGAGAACTTGACCACAAATGTTGGCATGGACATGAAGTGACGACCGAGCAAAGACCTCTGATACGAATGCGCGCTTCCAATCAAGGAACATAAGTTGCAGCCGCCTTTTTACTAGGTGCGTGTGATTCTGACTTCAAACCGTGGGACTGTCATGGAACTTGGTATCACCCCCATTGTGACTTCTGGATTGGTCATGCAGCTTTTAGCTGGGTCGAAAATTATTAAAGTTGACAACAATGTTCGTGAGGACCGTGCCCTATTGTAAGTGTCTCCTTTTGTTCAATCCTCTTTATCATGTGTATCACACTATCACTGTTGTGGTATGGTTCATGTGACACATGTTATCCTTATGTTCATTACTATTAATGTATAACACACTTTGCATAGAAAATTGAGTGATACTATTAATGAATAGCCCAAAAAAACATTAAATAATGTTTATTATGTGAGTTTTCCACCTTTTTGTATAAGATCTTGATGTTTGCTGATAATTATCTTCAGTTTTAGAAGTACACTGTTTAATTAAATTCTCTTCAAACGTGTGATTTTTCTAGGAACGGTGATCAAAAGTTGCTTGGTATCTTGATTGCCATTGGTGAGGTTGTTGCCTATGTTCTGTCTAGAATGTACGATAGTGTTGGTCAACTTGGTGTTGGAAACGCCATCCTCATCATCGTTCAACTATGATTCGTTGGGATTATTGTAATATGCTTGGACGAACTTCTCCAAAAGGGATATGGTCTATGTGAGTCTCAAACTGAACAGATCTTTGCAGCCTGCTAAGGGCGATAGCCAACTTGTATAAATACAGATTGACTATAGAGAAACACTGACTATGAATACTTAT
>BQNB010016441.1:54027-67054 GCA_026074375.1 Tanacetum coccineum
CTTCGAATTGACCGGTATGCATCAATAATCAATGACTTGTAAACCATGTACATTAGTAGATGTTAGAAAAGCTAATCATATCCATTTTGAACATGCTATGGTTCATCTTCCGGAGCTAAAGTTCACTCTTCAAGGTATAAAGTTTGATGTGACAGTGAATCAGCATGATTGGAATTGAAACTCTATGATCTTAGATCATATCAAGGATGTACACCCATGTGTCGAGAAACTGATATTGCTAGTAAGTCCTCTTATAGTCCTTTTTTTATTTTTATTTTGATTTTGTGATACATTTGACATATTGTTTATGCTTTTCCTTGTAAATTTGATATTTTTTTGAGGCTTGTGTTTACCAGATAAAGGAATGGCCAACACACCATGGGATCAACAAACCACCTAATGGATTTGGCTCATATGCTATATGCATGCTAGTGATCTATTTACAAACATGCTCATTCTTCCCACCCCTCAAAGAAATTTTGTCGAGCGATATCATTAGCAAGATAAAAGGTACGTTGTTCTTATTATATACAAACTCCTAACTAATATATTTCTAGTGAATTGTTTTAGATGACATGGAACTAATTTATAATACTCCTAAATATATAATTGCTAGATAATCCCACCCATGGCAAACTAGATCTTGCGGCACGAGTGGATCATCACAAGACGCGTCTTGAGTCCACATTTGCTTCATCTTTACATTCAAGTTCATATTTGGATCCAAATTATTTGTTCTTTGGATTTGTGATTAAGGTAGCAGCTAATTGTTTCTTTTTTCCCATTTCATTATGTTCTTTTTTCTTTTTTCTTTTTGTTTTTATTATTTAAAATATTCAACTTAGTATATATCAGTTTCAAAAAATTTCCAAACAAGGACGAGAGTTTTAAATTAGCACATATGAAGGCAAATGGCTGGAAAAGGAAATGAACGAGGATGTCGAAAGCAGGCTGTGGGTACGTGTTTATAATATTTTTTAGATATATAAAAATCAATATTCGTGCTAACTTCTTGTTCTTTTTTTCGTGTATTTATATGTTTTTAGATGCAGGATCCGATAGAGCTAAAGAAAAACATGACTGCTGGAATTGACGAGAAATGTCTCAAGAACATTTCATTGAAGTTTAGGTCCACTTGTGACTCTGTAAAGACTGAGGAGACAAAGCTTATCAGGCCACAGTTAGGGCGTGTTGAAAGAGTGTTTTTTTGAGTGTTGGAGTTGAATACGTCATACTTTTTAGGATAGTTGAACTCTTTTCGTCAATATGTTGATGTTTATGATTTCGGGTGATTCTTATTTGTGATTGCGTTTTGAAACTATGATTATTCGATCTAGAATGTGATCTAAACACCCCTTTTAACGTACTTGTTTTGAATTGGAAACTACTTTTATGTGATGTGATCATTAAATGGGAGTAAACTTACTTATGCACTACTATTTTACCTTTTACGTGTTGCTTTGCTAAATACTTAGGATTTACCAAACACCCAACAACATCAAAGTCTTGATAACATTATCTTGTGCATGTCCCATTTATTGCAGCTGATCGATTATGTAGCCAAAATGGGTTCCAAGCTTTTTAAATATCTCAACTATTTCATTTGCTAAACATGGCAAAAGTAGATATATAATGAAACTCAGCTGATCGATACTGCACGACCCACGACTTTCAATAAACATGGCCAAAGTAGTATAAGAATGAAACTCATAGCTTTAAAGTAGCAATAAGAAAAACTATATAAAATTTGACGTACATAATGTAACTAAACATGATTGTAATACGAGAAGAGTTGTCATCGTTACTATGTGACTCCCAGGGGCGCACCAAAGATTTTCAAGAGGGTGTTGCGGAAATTTTTTCATAAGTACCAATTTTTTACCCAAACACTATATAAATAGTAAAAATGACAAATAATACAAACACTCTTATAAACGATACTTAAATAAAACAACAAAAATTACAAAAAGACTTACTAGATCACCAGCAAGGAAACACTCAAGAGTCGATGCCCGTGTTTGACACACTTAGCATTAAAGAGCCGAGGCACGTGTTTGACACACTTCTCTTAAAACAGATTCGCCGTCTATTCCAGGGTACAACAACCAAAACAGTAAGTTATACTGCCGGACTTAACAAACTGTGTACCCTATATGTTCGAAATCAATAATAATTAATGATTTGATGTGTGTTAAACCTATAAAATTAGGGCCTCTATTTATACACAATAGAGTGCTCACAAGTTTACCCATCCCACCGATGTGGGATAGAAAATAAACGTAAAATTCCTCTTTAAGCATGGTACCGAATGCCTAACTTTGAGACGCGATATCTCATTCACATCAACTCTATTTTAGACACAAAAAAGTTCATTGCAAAGCTCTCTACAAAGAGAACGCAAACTTACTAACTATTACTTATATATATGACACATACATATAGATAATTGTGTCAAAAGTTGGTCAAAATCACTTTGTCAACCAAATTTTCCAACAATTAACCCTTTAAATTTAAAAATGATTATGATATACACTAGCATTCATAAAACTGTGAAAAAGACTCTTAACATGCTTGTAGTATTAAAAATCCTAAAATAAAAGAATATCACTCAATCAGTAATCTGTGAATTGTATTTGATGTAAAGGTAACTCTTTTTAAAATAATAATAAAATACTTTTTAATAACTATCTTTTATGTTAGAATGAATGAATGATACTTGTTGTCTTGACGTGTAGAATAAGGGGGAGTTTGTTTCTTGAACGAATGGAGGAACAGACTAGACGAATGAATGAATGATAATTGTGTTGTGCAGTATTACTATTAGATGATTAGATTTAATTAATTTGGGTTTATTGGACATTTTATATCTTTACAATTATATTTTGGGCTAGATAAAAAGTGCATCATAAAAAAATTATTACACTAACTTATTTTTCACCATAGAGAGTGAAAGTAGCGAAATTTTTTTAGGGATTACACATATCAAGAAATGACGATTTTTTAAAAAAATTTGCACTTCGTGACCGAAAATAGGGTGTAGCTGGTCCGCCCATGGTGACTCCAATATAGCAACAAATCAATCAATCATTTAAACCTCACCTTACTATATATAAACACTCATTAAAATAATAATATCCCACATGTAACCTAAAAAAAGTTGATAGTCAAAAATGGAAAGTGTGGCATTGGAGTCACCAGAGATGACGACCAACAAGAAACTAAACAAGGAAGAAGAAGAACATGATGACGAGGAATCTCCTATAGAAGAACACTAGTTTTACGTTCCGTGCACATACGCGATTTTAACATAAATCAACTTTTACTTTAGACATCATTATATGGTTTTTTAGTGACATATGTTATTAAATGTGCAGAAGAAGTAACTATATGAAGAACGAGGAACTGTACGCTAAGGAGCTCAGAACACTGTTGTTTGTACGTGCAAACTTTGCTGGCGATACGCGCACAGCAGAGGATGTTGTAACATGTAATATGTGCATATTATAGTTTGAACATTATCGAGTCTACGCTGTCTCTAATTGGTTTTTGGGTGATTGACATAAAGTTCATTTAAATGCTGTCATTCGTGATTTTTATGGTTTGGATCTCGTTATCGTAAGCTAGTCTAGTCAACTCTGGAAATAGTAGTTAGATGAAGAGATGTAGGTTGTGTGTGAGTTTGAGTTGTTTGAAGTTCTCTTGTGGTTTTATTACACCTAAGCTTGAAAAAAAATCTATGTTTGGACATTGTTGTATTATGACGTGTTGGTTTGTTTAATTTAAGAGCGCAGTTTTAAATTTTGGTCGTGATTTTGTTTTTGATTTTGTGTATTTGTTGTGTTTTTAAAACTCCAAACTGGAAAAAAGTTGGTTCATTCTATATAGATAACTAAAATATATGATCCACTGACGGGGGGGATTGTAAAACCGTTTTATAACCCGCAACAGAACATTTTACAAACAATTATACACATGATCAACCAAATGAAGTTGTTACCTTTTCTCAAGTATTGGGGGTATATGGTACTAATATGACTTCAATTTCTAAAATTTCTGGGGGTGCAAACATGTCGAGAAAAAACAATGTTGCTTGCGTCAATCATATTAATTACCAAAGCAAAAATTGTTTTATCGTCACAAAAACTATTATCGAGATCAATAATGTTGTGTCGCTATGCCTAATTATGAACAACAACAACAATTATGCAATATGACAAAACCCTATTTCTCTTCCCACTCAGAGTCTCGGGGATACCAAAAAACTAAACATGTTGGTTCATGCCTTTTATACTTGCTGAATAAAAATTAAATTTTTGATTCATTCTTTAAGGATACATTAAAACGCAACTTTACAAAAAGTGGCAAGTATCATTAAACCGCAAAACGTTTGAGGTGGACACACATGATCGGACATTCTTCTTAATGATTCCAAATAAGTGTTGATCTCAGTTTCGTTTGAAGCTCCATTAAACTATTATCAGAAATATTGGGACCTGAATAATTATAGAATTAAATAAATTCTCTATAGCTATCACTATATTATAAAGATAATCATTTTGATTGGCAAAAAAACAAACACCGGCTAATAATATCTCCAATATCACAGGCACCACAGGATGAACAAATTTTTTTTAATAAGTGGTACGGGGGCTTCCCTAATATATTATAATATGGAGTTGATTGGCACTACTTTTTTTTTTATACGCCACACTTGAATGTTTGGACAAAAGCAGCATCCAACACATGCTTCAACTGTATTATAGCGCATAATGGAGTGGTGCAATTAAAATGAAGAGTGTTGCAATGCAAATCATTAGCCTTTTAATATTTATCCAAACACTTGTTAGTGCTTGAAAATGAACACATTTGATTTAGCTAATTTGTATAGTTTATCAGCTTAGCTAAATCATAACACCTTATGAACACTTTTGATTTAGCTAATTTGTATAGATGTTAATTAGTATGAATTTAAACCCTACGAATACGATGAACTAAAAACCCTTTAATTCTTGCTTGACATAAAACAACTTTATTAACCAATACCAAAATGAACCATAACAAAAGTAGTGTTTCCTCTATTTTTCACTAAATGTAATATATTAATAGTGAAACCCTTATCCTATAGAACATCACATTTAAGGTTGAGTCCACATTTCAGCCTTTTACGTTGGCGGACTATGAACTCTTACAGGTTTCTTTGCCTTACTGCTTATTTGGATCCTCTTGTCGGTTTTTTGCTTTCTGGTGGAAGAAATTACTAATACCTTGCATAAAAAACATAATACATGACTTAAATATTTGACTACACATCCAAACATCCCCTATCCATTCTTATGACAAAAGCTTATGTCATTGTGAATTGGAGTTTTTTGGAACAAATATAGGGTCATTTTGGGTTTCATGAGAAAACCATTGAATGGATTATGACATGTGTCTCTAGGCAACATTCTCTGTGTGTGTGTTAATTGTGATAGGTATGGGTATTTTAAAAGTGATAGGGGTTTAAGACAAGGTGAACCAATGTCTTCATACCTGTTCACTTTGGTTATGGAAGTCTTAACCTTGATTGTTCAAAGAAGAGTAAATAGAAGCAATCAGTTTAAGTTTCATTGGGGATGTAAGGAGCTCAAGCTGGCCCAATTATGCTTTGCTGATGATCAATTGATGCTCTGTAATGGTGATCATAAATCTGTGGAAGTCTTAAAAGAAGGTCTAATGGAGTTCAGTAAGGCTTCTGGTCTAGTCCGTAACATGAGCAAAAGCACTATCTTTTTTGGGAGTGTGAAGGATATTGAGAAAAAAGGATTTTTGAAGTCATGCCTTTTCTTGTTTGTAAGCTTCCCATGAAATATCTTCTCTAATTACTAAGTGTTAGCCTCAAAATATTGAGTCGAACAAGGAAGCTCGGCTATTCAACAAGGAATCTCGGTCTTTCATCAATTTATGTTTTAATAGGCTAGAACGAGAATCAGGCTCTTTATTCAATCAAATATTGTACGTGTTGCGGGCTTAAGCCCAAGTAATCTCGAGCCCGACCCAATAGCAAATACCACACGGCCCAACTAAAGCTCAAGAGAGCCGGCCCAATGTGAGTATAAATACCTCCTTCTCCACATGGAGAAGGGTTGATTGTTCATTTTGTAAGGTTTCACACATTTGGATAATCCACCATCTCTTTCTCTCTCAATTTCTCTCTCTAACTTCTTCCTTCCTTTCTTTCTTATTTGTTCGATCCATATGTGGTTTGTGTAGAAGTGATCATGGTTTAGGGATAACAATTGGAATAAGAGCCACGGGGTGGGTTTAGTGTTTAGATTGTGGTTTAAATAAGCTTATACGATAGCTTATATAAGCTTGGCCGCGGCTTATTTGTGGTCTTTGTACTTTCGAAACTTATTTTGATTTTCGGCTTACTTTTTGTTGTTTGTTTTCGTTAGATCATCATAGATAAGGTTTGTACACTTATTTAGGTGCTTATTGGTTACTTCTAACAGCTTTTTCAAGTACAAAAATATGGGTTTTGTTTGAAGATTGCGAAATAAGCACAATTTTTGAAGATTGCGAAATATGACAAAAGTTGTTTCTGCGAAATAAGTAAAAAGTTTATTCTGCGATTTGTGTAGTATACTTTATTCTGCGATTTATGTACAGGGGTTCTTTCTGCGAAATATTACATTTTCGAGAAACAAAACTCTGCCCAAATTTACATAATTATGCGAAATATGTTTGTGATCTATTCCTGCGAAATATGTTTGAGACTTAATTCTGCGAAATATGCTTGACAATTAATCCTGCAAAATATGTTTGAGATCTAATCCTGCGAAATATGTTTGAGACCTAACTCTGCGAAATAAGCAATTTCAGTTCACCGAATTTCATTTTCGACTCTTTGTGCGAAATAAGTAATTTTGGTTCATTCTGCGAAATATGTTTTAGAACTTTGTAAAATCCTAGGACATAAGATTCTTATCTTACAGTTTTAGTGTATGATTCATTATTTCTTCTTCTTCGTTTGGACTTTAAAGACAAGTAATTCTACAACAACAAACCACAACTACGATCACTTTACCTACTTAAGATTCTTCAATATCATCTTCACTTCACAACAAACACATCATTCATCATGACTACTCCAATCACAACAACCACGGCAAATAGTCAAATGCATAATGACATCATGGCAGCTGGTTCGAAAGATTATCCAAAAGATATGCTTAGTGGCAATCATGTTTCATGAGATATGTTGATATAAAGGCAAACAGTGTAGCCCTAAGGAAATGCATCCTTATACGAGGTAAAAAAATAATGCAATTTTGATCGCCGTTGCTTAGTATGTGCATGATGGCAATAACAAATTGCACCTTCTTTTTTTAGATAGCTAAGTTATGTTACTTTGACTGATATTCAGCCCAAACCTAATTATGGGTTTGGGCCCATTATGTTTAGGGTTTGGATTGCTTACTTATTAAGCTATGTATTTAGTATAAATACATAGTCAATCTTCATTATGTAATAACGACAAAATTCAATCAATAATAATTAATCTCTTTGGTATTTTACATAGTAATCAAAGCTTCAACCACCCACCACCAAAAACCTAAAATTTTATTTTTGCTACCGAATAATTCTTTTGCATAGCCAATTCAATATTGCTTTTTGTCGCTTATTAGAATCTTTGCATTGCTAATTTAATAATCTTTGTTTCGAATATCTTATTACTTGCGTCACTTTATTCGCATCTAATATGATGATGTGTACTGCAACCAATAATTCAACTCAGTTGTTGTATCCTTGTGTGTACTTGCCAACCCACCAGTCACTGGTCCAATTTGTTAGTTTTTCGGCTCAACAGTCACCTATACAATATTATGGAGCACCTGCTATGTCTCCTGCTCCGGTTTCTTATGCTTCTCTTCCACATGCATTTCATACCATGACTCTTCAAAATCGAAACTGGAATATGGACACGAGAGCATCATCTCATTTGGCGGACAATACATGTATACTCACTTCTTTTAGTAATTCAAACATTTATCCATCTGTATTTGTTGGCAATGGTACTCTATTCCTGTCACTCATATCAGACATAGCTTCTTCCATAGACTTCTCTAAAGCCTCTTCACCTTATCACTATTCTTTGTAAACCTCATATAATTAATAATTTAATTTTAGTTCATCAATTTACTCGTGACAATGATGTTTCTGTTGAATTTGATGCTTATGGTTTTTCGGTAAAGGATTACCAGACCAGAAGACTTCTTCGTTGTGATAGTACGGGAGACCTTTACCCGGTCACTCAGCAACTTTTGTCTCAAACTTCAATTTTTTTGCTTTCATTTAGTTCCACTACATGGCACCGACGCTTGGGTCATCCCGGAGACGATGTGCTTCGTCATTTAGAGTCAAGAAATTTAATTTCATGTCGCAAATCAAAGTTGCCTCCTTTGTGTCATGCATGTCAATTAGGTAAACATGTTAAGCTTCCGTTTTATAATTCCGAGTCTTCAGTTGATTATATGTTTGAAATCATTCACTCGGATATATGGACATCACCAATTCCTAGTGTATTAAAAAAAGAATTGAATCTTTAAAAATAGAAGTGTTGTAGAAAAAAGTATAACAAAGTGGAAAATAAAATTACAATAGATAAAACAAAAACTAAACAAAAAAAATAAAAATGTTAAAAAAATACAAGATTAATAAATTGTTTTAAAAAAAATTATTAAAAAAAATATTCAAAAAAAAAAAAATCAAAACTTAAAGAAAAACTATAAGATAAAAGTGAAAAATAAAAAGTAAAAATAAAAACAATATTTATCTAAATGTGTAATAAAAAAAAAATAAATAAATCAACACAACTTTGTAATATAAAAGTATATAAAAATTAAAAACAACAAAAAAAAATTTAGAAAAATAATAAAAAATTAAAATAACACCAAAATTAAATCAAATGTTTCGTCAAAAAAATTAAAAAATAACAGAATAGATCAATAAAGTTTGAAAAAAAGAAAATCACAAGATAAAAAAATAATAAGAAAATCGTTATTAATATTTAAATTCTCATTAATAAAAAAAAATTAAAAACAAAAAAATAAAAAAAGCTAAATATAAAATTAAAGAATATCAAAATAGTGAAAAATAAGAAAAAAGAAAGAACAAAATAGCTTTATAGTCGAACTCCACTAAAAGTGAAATCAAAAAATTATGCTATATTCTTAAATCATTTTTCGTACTTTGTTTGAGTCTACCATTTGAATAAAAAACCTGATTATGTGTGTCAAATGCAGCGGTATTTGTATGGGCATAAGCAAGCCTCCCGTGCTTGGTTTAACGCTTTGCTAGTTATGCTACACGAGTCGGTTTTCAGCATAGTAAAACTGAGTCTTCTTTATTTGTCTTTCATTGAGGATCTGACATTGCTTATTTGTTGCTTTAGGGTAAAAGCCATAGAATACCAACGTACTTTCTGAAATTTACCACAATGAACCATTTACTTTTTTATTACGTTCATTTCACAATTCAGTACTTTCAAATCTATTTTTCAACTTGAACAAAAACGTTTGGACGTTAGTTATTATGTGACAACGTTAGTCAATTTAGCTAACGATCGTTTGAGGAAGTTTCAAAAATCGTCCCTGTGGTTTTAATATATTTTTCTTTTTTTCGAAAAATTTTTCTTTCGAACAATTTTTTTCGAAAAAAAAAATTTCGAAATTTTTTTATCTAAACTTCTTTTTCCTCGAAAATTTTTTATGTTTCGATTTTTTTTTCGAAAATTTTTACACATTTTTATAAAAAATTTTGAAATTTTTTTTTTTTTCGAAAATTTTTACAAATTTTTTCGAAAATATATATTTTTTTCGAACATTTTTTTTGAAAAAAAATTTTGAAATTTTTTTTCTAAACTTCTTTTTTTCGTAAATTTTTTATGTGTATAAATTTTTTTTCGAATTTTTATTATAAAAATTTTCTCGATATTTTTTATAAAAATGTGTAAAAATTTTCGAAAAAAAAATCGAAAATTTTTACACATTTTTATAAAAAATATCGAGGATAAATTTTATATATAAAAATTCAGAAAAAAAAAAAAAAATTTTTACACATAAAATTTACCGAAAAAAATGAAGCTTAGAAAAAAAAATTTCAAAATTTTTTCTTTTAAAAAATGTTCGAAAATAAATATTAAATTTTCGAAAAAAATTTGTAAAAATTTTCGAAATTTTTTCAAAAAATTTTCGAAAAAAAAAAAAAAAAATTTTCAAAAATTTTTTTATTAAAAAAGTTAAAAATTTTCAAAAAAAAATCGAAACATAATAAAAATTTTCGAGGAAAAAAGAAATTTAGATAAAAAAATTTGAAATTTTTTTTTTTTTCGAAAAAATTGTTCGAAAAGAATAAATTTTTCGAAAAAGAAAAATATATTAAAACCACAGGGATGATTTTTGAAACTTCCTCAAACGATCGTTAGCTAAATTGACTAACGTTGTCACATAATAACTAACGGTACAAACGTTTTGTTCAAGTTGAAAAATAATTTGAAAGTACATTGGTGATATCGGTAATAAAAAAGTAAATGGTTCATTGTGGTAAATTTCAGAAAGTACGTTAGTATTCTATGGCTTTTACCCGTTGCTTTATGTGGATGATATTATTCTTACATCATCATCTTTAGCATTTTTACAGCGGATTATTGCTTCCCTCCACAATGAGTTTGCTATGACGGATCATGGTTCACTCAACTATTTGGTGTTTCTGCTCAGCGGACATCCAAATTTGCTGCGGAAATTCTTGAGAGGGCACATATGCAGAAGTGCAACCCGTGCAAGACCCCTGTAGATACAGAGTCCAAGCTTGGTCCTAATGGTGATCCTATTAGTGATCCTACTTTATATCGTAGCTTGGCTAGTGCTCTTCAGTATCTCACTTTACACGGCCAGACCTTTCTTATGCTGTTCAACAGGTTTGCCTTTATATGCATGATCCATGCGACCCACATTTCACTGCTTTGAAGCGCATTATGCGCTATTTCGTGGTACTATTGATCATGATCTTCTGCTTCATGTATCTTCTACCACTCAGCTTACTGCATATACCGATGCTGATTGGCTGGTTGCCCTATTACTCGCCGGTCTACCTCGGGTTATTGTGTATTTCTTGGTGATAATTTATTGTCATGGTTTGCAAAGCGGCAGGTTACTTTGTCTCGATCTAGTGCTGAGGCAGAGTATCGTGGTGTTGCGAATGTTGTTGCTGAGACTGCGTGGCTTTGAAATTTACTACTTGAGTTGCATGCTCCTTAATCTACTACTGCCATTGTCTATTGTGACAATGTCAGTGCTGTGTATTTATCTACCAATCCGGTTCAGCATCATCGTACTAAACACATTGAGATAGATATTCATTTTTATCCGAGATTATGTTGCCTCCAGTCAGATTCGTGTGCTTCATGTTCCGTCCAGATATCATATCAGTATGCAGATATATTTACTAAAGGCCTCCCAAGTGCATTATTTCTTGAGTTTCGTTAACGTCCGAACAACTCTCGCTCACACTGAAGGGGAGTATTACCCGTGAATAAGTCATTCAACATTCAACAGTCGAGTCAATATATTCAAGTCAAGTCATCATTCAACATTTATTAGTTATTAATTTGTATTAGGACCAAGCCATGATCATTATTCTAGAATGATCTCTTGTATCCTATATATAGGATAATTGTTATCAATTATAATTAAGCAAATCAATTAGCCTTTCAATGCGGGTTTTACCAATTCTAATGGTTTTGTGCTAATCTGTTGCTCATTTAATTATATTTCTTGAATGATAGAAATTGAACATACTAAATGAGCGACAAACACTCTCTACAAATATAAATATAAGAGTTGTAAGAGACTAAAATCTCAAAAGGGTCGTCCTATTAATTGGTGGTAGCTCAATATATGCTCCAAATTGCACATATCACTCGGCGTTCCGAGGGGAAAATTTCATGAACTCTAGCTATATATATAGACGTTAAGTGTACCATCGTGATATATAACTTATAGTTTCACATTATGAAGTAGGATTATATCCGGGAAGGGACGTATATGATGAAACCTGATGGAGCATCTCCAATGCTATGGACTTTATCAAGTCTATAATACCCATTGACACTATATATGGACATGTCATATAAACTTTCATCGGAGATGCTCTTAGTACAACAATGCATATATAAATAAGAAAACAAAATATTCAGTGGTGCATCGTTATCATATTGCCAACAAGAAAAAGCACCGAAATGAATCTTGTAGAATTATTCACGTAGACTTTACAGAAAGATTTACACTTCAATTCTCAGAAATTTTGACGTATACAAGACGCACACATACTTTATGCTAATGATTTTGAGATTATCCATTTTAGATGTATGTTATAGTATCATCGTTCACATTATTTCCTGCAACATATTTCTTTTTGCTGTTAAAAAGGTATAGATGAACAACATACATAATTAGTAAGTTACAAAATGAGGAGTAATATAAGATCAACTGAAGTAACCTTAGTATTTACTAGCTAGATCACTTAACAATTTGTCTCCTAACTTTATGTCCAGCAAAGCAATGAGACCAACCATACATGGACTAATGATATAAAAGGAAAGATATATAAAGCCCAACACATTCTCATGGACCCGTTGATTTAATCATTGCTATAAATAATTGATTGATAGATCAGTTTGATTTCCATTTAAGCTTGAAAGATATATTCTTTCATAATTATTTTACTTACATCACATTGTTAAGACTGTTATTAAACTCGTTTAATCATTTTTACAGGGCACAACATTATAAAGAAGATAATGACGAAAATCCTAATCATTTTGGAGTTTTTATTAAAAAAGCCCCAAACATTGATGTGTCACTTTACTGTGCATTTGAGAATGAGAATGACAGTTTGTAGACGTGATTTTGAGTGTTAGGGTCAAGGATGTGGACAAAAGGAAACCAACAGGAAACAACCATTTGCTATTTTCCTTGCGGGACAG
>BQNB010016442.1:0-30225 GCA_026074375.1 Tanacetum coccineum
CTTCACACACTAATCATCAATCAAGATCTATTGGTTAATATGTGGTATCAGAGCCAATGATTGCGGATTAGTGCTTATTTTAGTGTTTGATTGTGTTTGTGAGATTGAGATTTTGCTTATTTGTGCTTATTTGTGGTAGTGGCTATTTGAGCTTATCAGTTCGGCCTATTTTCTTTCTATCTTTCTTATTTAAATAAAAAGTTTGAAACTTACTTTGCGACAACCATTACTTGCATATTTAAAAAAAATTATACGTGGCTTATATGTATTTGTGTCAAAAAGTGTTGTTTTGCCTAAAATTTGCTTAAATCATTTTCGTTGGGCTAATTTGATACTGATTTGGGCCTTGTGTTGTGTCCCCCAAATTCAAGCCATCATTTTGTTTTGTGGTTTTTCTCTAATAACCACGGACAAACAAAAGGGAGACAAGATCCACGATTTGTGGAAGAAAGACGATAGTAAAACAAAAGTGAAATCGAACTAGTTGATGACACATGAGCCGAACGAGGTAGAGCCGAACTAAAACAGCCGATCTAGTCAAGTTGCGAGACTACCGAACTAGCTTCTTCTTGTGAGAGCCAAACGAGTTACAATTTTAAGAGCCGAACGAGTCACATTTTTGAAGATCGAACGAGTCACAATTTTAAGAGCCGAACTAGTCACATTTCAAAAAGAACCGAACGAGTCCAAGTTTTTCATAGAACCGATCGAGTCATTTTTCTTGGGAGCCGATCTAGTCACTTGTTTAACACAAACCGAACTAGTCAAACTTCTTCACGAACTGAACTAAATCAATCAAGCTCAAATCTTACACGTTTAAGTTGTTTTCCGGTTTTTCCGTTTCTAGTGTCGGGTAACTACGGGACATATAACTTATACCCTTGTGTTCGTGACATCGTTTCGATCCACGTGGTATATTCGGATTTCACCGACGATAACCGAACGAGTTAAAAAGATCAAAAGTTCATTCGTTGCATTCTTTTTATAAACTTTCAAACGAACATGGTGAAAATAAAGGGTGGGAAATTTTGATTAATTAACAAGAATTGAAAGTTGTTACATGCAACCCCTACATGTTTACTACAATTACACCATAAGTCCTTTGTTGGCTAAATAACCATCTTTGTTGCAACAACTTTACACCGTTAGTCCTTAGTGCCTCTAATTCAACCGTTAGTACTCTAAAGTGAAACGTTCTTGCACCGTTTGTCCTTACTTGAGTTTTAATCAACCGTTACTCATCTCAAGTTGAAGGTTTGTACACCGAATGATGATAATGGGTCGAAAAATAAATAAATATATAAATAAAAAAATAATAAATAAAAAAAATAAAAAAAATAATAATAATTTTTTTTAACATTTTGTGTTAAATATTTTTTAGTGATAATTTTTTAGTCTACGGATTTTTTTCTTGCGAATTAAATAATTTTTTGTTTGCGCAAGTTTGTTAGTTTGTGTTATTAATTGAGCAAGACCAGTCGGTATTCTATTGTTGTCTATCAGGATTTTTTTGTTCGAGACAGAAGTAAAGAGTCAAGACGTGATACTGTTGGTTCACAGTTGCGGATTCCGATGTTATATCGGGTGAATTACTCTTCAGTGGCGTGAACGGTTTATGAACTATCTTGAAGAGCAAACGGATGGTGAAGCAATGATTATTCTATTCTGAATGGCTATCACCCATTACCTGTTATTGCTCAAGTGTCACTTGATGGAACTGCACCAAATGCACCTCCACTCTTAAGGATCCCGAATAAAATTTTTTTTTGGACTGCTGGAAGAAGAAAAAGAATCGAAAGATAGATCGTCTTGCAAGATCAACTTTTATTCAAAGGGCTTCCAAATGACATTTATTCTCGTTATTATAGCAACAAACGCTAAAGGATTATGGGATTCTCTTGAAAAGGCAGATGCTAGGTTCTGAGTATGGTTAACAAGATAGGCAAAGTGCTGGCAATTATATGAGTATGAGACTTTCAGAGCTACTAAAGGATAATAATTCCTTGATACTTATCTTCATTACTTACAAGTGATTAATGATTTGCAGAAATGATGTTATAAGAAAGAATAATAGTGAGTTTGAATTACAATTTTCTAAACCAATCTGCAACCAAATGGCAAAAAGTATGTGTACACTGATGATAGCAAACCAAAACATTAATGGATATCAATATTTATTCCTTACAAACATATGAAGCAAAACCAAGTGATGTAAATGAAGGCAATGGGCATCAAAAGAAAGTCAGTTGTGGTTACTTCATATCCATTACAGTTGGTTTGCTGAGAAAAACAAAAGAAGAACAAACGCAGAAGAAAGTTTGCAGTTCATCAGATGTCTGAAGGAAGCGATGATGAAGAATCAGCTGATTTGAAAAGAATTACCGCTTGTAAGCAAAAGCTTTAAATCAGAAAAGTATTAGCTAAGCCAACAAAACAACAATTTGATAACTTCTTCATCTTCTTCTTCAGCCAAACAAGAAACCAAGTACGAAGTCAGAGAAAAGAAAGAGGATAAGAAAGTCGATGAGAAGGAAACGGGATATGAGCAAAGTTTAATGCATAATTGCAAGAAGAAAGGACATTTTTGCCAAGAACTGCAAGAAAGAAAGGTCCAAGACTACAACTACTACAAGACAAAGATGTTTGCCTAGCTAAGAAAGATAGTGATGAACAACTCGCCTTTCTTGCCGAGGACAAGCCTGGATGGAGTCTATAGTGATTTTAGATCAATAGATCAATGCAAAATATGTTCTTCATGCTAAAATAGAAAATGTTCTTTCAATTCAGAGGAAAGTTCATATCTGCTGAAGAAACCATTGCTGAGGTATCTTATTACACACTGATTTTGAAACTGAATCGATATGAAACTTCAGAATATTATATAACACTACTAAATTAAGGTTTCATTTTGTGAACAATAATGAATGATCAAGAAAATTTTCATGATGCAATTGAATCCTGCTAATGAAAATTTTAATGAAAATCTAGTGTATCTACAAACATGATCATGATCAGTCAGAAGTTGATCATAATGAATCTGAACACAAAGGTCAATTAGTTGATAATTGATTAAGAAGTTTAACCACAAGAAGCATAAATGTCATAAAGCGTATTTGAAGCTAATCAACAAAGCAAAGATTTAGAAAATCAAACAAGGATTTACAAGATAAATATGATGTTTTGAAGAATCAAGTAAACACTTTTGAGGAGAAAAACAATGAATTTAATGAACAAATAAAAGTGTTGAAACGAAAACGATGGTTGATTTGCTTGCACAATACAAATCTTGCAAGAACAACTCAAAGTCCAAACATGTTGTTAATTTGAGTACTCCACTCACACTGAATGTCAAGCACATTAAAGCTAAACTATTAGAAGAAAAGTATATCATACATTATATATCTCTTGCTCTTTGTGATAATGATAAACAACATAGGAAAAAGATTGATGAACAAGAGATTTTATTCGATAAGATGAGTCGTCAATTAGTTGAGATGAATAATAATGTTCTAAGGCTTCAAGAGAAAATTTTAGAAAAGAAAACCGAAAATTTTAGAATTGGAAAGATGTGTGAGCTTAACAAGGATAAAAGAAATTGAAAAGTGTTTTGGAAAGATTGAATGATGTGAAAAACAAACTTTATAAATCGACAAACGAGTCCAGACAATACATATAATCATGTCCTTCTAAGGATAAAATTTAAGATGGTCGAAAGGAAAGGGTTTGTTGAAAAACCAAGTTTTTTTGTAAAGAAAGAATTGAGACCTAGTACTTTAGCGATTAGAGGGTTATTGGTCTAGAGGGTATAAGCTCCGTTATGGTTTTCTCACTCAAACGAATGAAGCTGTGGAAATTAAGAAAATTTAAAAGAGCAAGAGAGAATAAAATTAAGTTTTGTATAAATTATTGAAATCTGAATGCAAGTTATGTGAAGGAAAAGATAAATTTTTCGGATGATTATTTTTTAAGATGATAAGAAATCCAGATTTTGAAATGATTGATTCTCCGTTTCATGCAAACAATTCACTCTCAAACCATATATTCCAACAGTGAATTTTAGAAAAGATCATAATTTGAGTAGAATAAGAAGTACTGAGTCTTTGAAATAAAGAAAAATAAAATTTAGAAATAATTGAGTCTTTGAAATTCAAAAGGTTCTGATTCGAGTGAAAAATGCGAATTTCTGATTCAGAAATCCAAGTGAAAATGATTGTCATGAATTGAAAAAGGTTTGACAATTTGGAGGAATTCAAACGTTATTTCACCATTAATGATTAAAAAAAAAAATAAATGAGGGTCACAAAGTTTACACACTCAATTTTAGCAAATAAACCGACTTGGTGCTTCAAATATTGTTGAAAATAAAACAAAAAGATAAAAGACGTAAGAAGAACATCCAACAAAACAAAGATGACAAACTATTGAATAATGATGTAATGCGTGCTAATAGAGATTTTGGGGTTCATTTTCAGATTTAGGACACTGTAAGTAGTGTTAGAGAGACCTAAGCATAACGGTGTTTATTAAAGAAGAAAGGCGTCTAATACTTCTAATGTTGATTTGTCTTCTGTTAATTATTCCAAAATTGAACACAGAATGTTAAGGCGATATTCTCCGCAAAGACTTTTTGTCATGGTAATAGACTTCTCATCATGAAGTACACCTAGGAGGTGCTCATAGCTTGTAATGAAGCTATGAGTGTTACTTTGTAATTCTAGATTGTATTCTTCTTGTGATTGTGAATGATTTTGTTTGTTTTTGAATAGATGTATTATTAAAAAATCTCAAGTTAGCGAAAGATTAGCCTTTTTAGAAAAAAGGTCTTCGTGATTCTTAAAATTTGCATATCTAGGAGTAATGTCTAATAAATCTTTACCTAAACTGTGTTTAGGTGGCTCCTAAATTGCAACCGTTTTAGCTGAACCCGTCTCTGGAAATGGTTCCTTCCCAGCATGTCACGCTGACAATAGGATAAAATTTCTAAGACACCTAACTCATCGAGACCGCCATTTTCCCCCAAGCAAACAAAAAAGAATGACAAACCAAACCCCCAAAAAAAAACAAACACCACCGCACAAAACCCACCATCAAAAAACCAAAATGGTTACCCAAAGGTTTTGTTGAATTGTCTTGGAGTTTCATTTATTGCAGATTGTCCCAGATTTTCTTTGATCAATGATTCGGGATGTTCAAAACCTATTACGTGTAATCGGTCTCTTTTGACGAACTTTGTTGAAAAGTTTCTTGGAACGGATCGCTTGTGGCAATAACGATTTTGCGGTGATTGCTTGCTATGGAGATTTGTTATTGGATCAATGACGATCACAAAGGTTACTTATGTCGGTATGTTTTAGGAACATGAACTTATTTAGCGTTTGGAACAATTTGTGACAAGGGCTTTGAAGTTTCCCATTTCAAAGTCGACTATGTTTTGTCGAAAAGAAACGAAATGGTGTATAATTTGCTTACGGTGATCAGTTTCATGAACGAATTTGTATACTATTGCCTAATACGAGAATCTGTACAAATACTTCGGCTTGTCTTCTAGTCAAAGGCTTCTTCTTCGCGAAATAAACAAAGAAAAATCTTGGTTGTGCAATCAAACGTCTTTCTCATATGAATTTCGCCACAATCAAATATCCTTGTGAAAAACATCTTGTTCGAAGGTCTTCCCTAAGAATGAAATCGAAAAGATCACTTGTATTCCGCTTATGAACACGGAGAAGATTCATTCGGAACATCACAAGTCCCAAAACGCTTTTGCTTCGGAATAAGCACTTTATCTTCCCTTACATATGGATTTTGTGTGGTCGAAGCGTGTAAAAAGTAATAACGGAAAGCGATATTTGTTAGTTTGCTGTCGATGATTATTCCCGGTAAACACATGGGAATTCTTTCTTCATTCAAAAGATGAGCTTCTGAATTCATCATTTCATTCATTAAAGAAAACCCCAAGGAATCTTCAACTTCAAGTTCAACCGTTTGAACTGATAATGGTACTAAATTTAAGAACAAAACTCTTGCTAAGTTCTTTGATGAGGTCGGAATTTCTCAACAATTTTCTGGCTGCACGAACCTACAGCAAAAATGGTGTCGTCGGATAAGGAGGTAGTCGAACCTTAGTCCGAAGCTGCATAGAACTAGCTTACATTTGCAAACTTACCATTGTTTCTTGGCTGAAGCCATCGGCAACAGCTTAGCCTATTACACAGAATCTTCGATTATTCACAAGACTTTTGATAAAACTCATATATGAGCTCGTTAACAATAGAAAACCAAACAAATCAAGTTCTTTCATTGTGTTTGGCTATGCAATTGTTTATCTTCTCAAATGAATATGATGAAAGTTGAAAGCTCAAGGCAAAAATGGGTTATTGGAGTGTTTGTTGATATTCAAAAGAATCTGCTACATTCAGAATTACAATAAACGTACTCGAAAGAAACACGAGAGCGTGAATGTGATTTTTGATGAGATTTCAGAATATGGCTTCCTAAATAATTCAGTTTAGAACTTGTTATATCTAAGTGTAAGACGAAACGGGAAAATCTTCAATCCAACGGTTTCACAAGTTTCAGAAATTCAAGAACGATTTGGAAGATTTAATTTCACAATTTTAACATGAGTATTTTGATTCTTCAAAGATAACGAAATATTGACAAACGAATGTTGAAACTCCAACAATGAAATTTCTTCGCACAGAAGTAGAAGTTTTTCATAAGAGGTTTCTGAATCATTTTCAAGAGGAATCTCTTCCTCTTCATTGATGATGACGTTCAACAAAGTTCAGAAGAAGTATATGGTTTCTCCAACAATACTCAAGTCGATTTCAAATAACATGGTGCCTTAATGTGAATGAAGCAATTCGTCACATAAATGTGGATGTGAAACCCGATTGGAAAATGCATATTTTGGATGCAAGTACGACATTTCATGATCCTTCCAATGTTCATACATTCTATCAACCTTACCCACATGAGAAAAAGTGGACTAAGGATCATCCATTCAAAAAAATAATTGTGTGATCCAAGGAGTCGAGTGTTTCCGTACGAAGAGACAAATAGCAAATTCATGTTTGTTTGCATGTTTGCTAAGTAACATTGAGCCTGCTAACGTAGCTGAAGCTTTGAAAGATTTAATTGGTTAGAGCATTGCAAGTATGAGCTTATCAATTTGCAATATTGAAAGTGGAGATTACTTCCTCGATCCCAAAGGCAAGACGTATCAATCAAAACCAAAATGGATCTTCAAGAACAAGAAAAGATGAAAGCAAATGGTGTTAATCGAAACCAAAGCAACTTGCGCTATTAGGATACTGTCAACAAGAAGGCATTGATTATGATGAGACGTTTGCTCCAGTTGCTCGAATTGAGGCTATTACCTGCTTATTTACTTGCATATCGCTGGCTCCATTAGGGTTTACGGTCCTTTCAAGAAGGGAATGTAAAGACGGCGTTTCTCAATGGAATTCTTAAAGAGGAAGTATATGTTGGTCAACCTCCAGGTTTTGTCAGCAAACAAATATCCAGACCATATTATGCTACTCGACAAAGCTCTGTAAAGGTTTAAACAAGCACCTCGGCATGGTATGACGTTCTTTTAAATTCTTGGTTCGATAGGCGGTTTCCAAAAAGGTTCAATCGATACTACTCTTTTCATAATCAAAAAGAAGGGTAAACATATAATGCTAATTCAAATAAATAACGTTGATGACATAATATTTGCACAACGAATCCAAAATATTGCACAGAATTTTCAGAATTAATGTAAAAACTTTGAATGAGTATGATGGGAGAAATGAAATTCTTTCTCGAGCTTCAAGTAAATTAATTTTCAAACGGGATTTTCGTAAATCAGTCCAAGTACATTCTTGATATTTTGAAACGATTTGGAATCGAAAATTGTGATACAGTTCCCACTCCCATGGTTGAACAAGCTAAACTCAAACTTAATTTAATTGGAAAACCAGCTGATCATACTATATTAGCGTAGTATTGGATATGTATCGTTGATGTAGCCTTACTTCAAGTCGGCGCAGGATATAATTGGTTTGCAACATGTATGTATTGCTAGATATCAGTCAAACCCAAATGAACATCCATGTACAGGCCGTCAAAAGAATCTTTCGATATCCCAAGGGACTAATAATTAGGCTTTTGTATCCGAAAGATTCTGCTATGATCAACTGCTTATTTCAGACGCAGACCATGCAGGAATATCACTTTAGATCGAAAAAGTACATCTTGGCAGTGTTCAATTTTTAGGTGAAATTTGGTTGTGATTGGTCATCAAAGAAGCAGAATAATGTCCTATTTCTACAGCTGAATCTGAATATGTTGCTGTTTCGGGCTGTTGATGGACTTAAGTTTTGTGATAACGTACCTCAGTTGACTGACAAAGGCTTCTTCTATCGACAAAGTACCAGATTTACTGTGATTCAAAGATGTGCCTATTGCAATTCTCGTGCAATTCCGGAACAACACACTACGAAGTACAAACACATTGATGTGAGGTAATCATTTTATAAAGGATCAAGTAGAAAAAAGAACAATAGAGTTATATTTCGTCGGTACTGAATTTCAACTTGCGGATTTTATTACACGAAATCTCAGCCTGAAGCTCGATGTTAAGTTTTTATGTCGAGAAGTTAGGTATGATGAGACTGAAACATAAATGTTCTTTACCACGAAAAAAAAAAATGTTTTTGTTAATAATTTTTAGAAAGACAAGAAAGATTTTCTTTTATATAAAATTTTAGAAAAGACAAAAAGATTTTTCTTTTATATAAATTTTTTACAAAAAATACAAAAAGATTTTCTTTTATATAAAATTAAAAAAAAAATTAAATTTTTTTATATGATGGCTTTCATACAATGTCAGTATGAAACCCGTGCTTAATATGATGGCTTTCATACAATGTCAGTATGAAACCCGTGCTTAATATGATGGCTTTCGTATAACTCAGTACGAAACCCGAACTTCATCTGATGGCTTGTGTACATGTCAGTACACAACCCGTGCTTTAAAGAAAAGAAGGTGTACGCTTCAGTGCATCTATCTTTGAAAAAGAAGAGAAGTCTTCTTTGATTTGAGTCATTGATAAATATTTTTCAAAATCTTTATGTGGTACTTAAAAGATAAAATCAAGTTGTTTTTTTTAAAAGTCAATGATCTCAAGTTGATGTGTAACACCCCCAAAATTTAGGTCGCAGCGGAATATGTTTCCGGGAGCGTTACTTCATAATACCATTGCACAAGTCATGAGAGAACGACCTCTAAGTGTCGTTTGAAAAGTATTCTTGGATTGTCTAGACTCCATTGCACATCAAATAAGCCAAGCATCTAATTCACCTGAGAAAAACATGCTTAAAAGTGTCAACATTAAAGTTGGTGAGTTCATAGGTTTTTGTATAAATAACTGTAAATCCCAAAACTATATATATATAGGTTTACTGTGTTACAAGTTTCGCCCATACAAGACTTGCAACGCATAAACCTACATATATAGGTTTCCATAAAATATATATAATCCCAAGTTGTTCCCAAGTATATATTGTAATGAGCACAATATTCTAAAATGTTTCAAGTATATATTGTAATGAGCACAATATCCCAAAATGTTTCAAGTATATATTGTAATGAGCACAATATCCCAAAATGTTTCAAGTATATATTGTAATGAGCACAATATCCCAAAATGTTTCAAGTATATATTGTAATGAGCACAATATCCCAAAATGTTTCAAGTATATATTGTAATGAGCACAATATCTCAAAATGTTTCCAAGTTTGATTTGCCACTTTATTCAAGGCAACGTAAATATTCATATGAGTATAAAACAATGATTACGATTACTCTAAGTTCATGGAACTGCTACGTAGACTCATTATAAGTATGCCACTTTATTCAAGGCACCGTAAGGTTCAGATTCATCAGTATGTCGTGTTGTGCTCCGACAGATGTTATACAACGTTCCGTATAGTGTCGGTTCGATCTCGAACTAGTGATAGCTAATCACCCGAACGGGAGTAGTCAACCCCCAATAGATCTATTTCATAACACTCGCGCTTACCCTCCAGGTAATTACCAGTTCAATTCACTTAAGCTAATCCGTAATCATTCGAGGTAACAGTTAAATAAGGTCCTTGTATTCAAAAATATAGTGAAGCAAGCAATGCCATCTCGTCCCGAGATAAATAAATGGGTACTTTAACCAATTTGTAAACGAGTTAAAAATACACAAATAATGAGTTTGAATTAACCATATAAATAAATTTGTAACCAAGCATGTTCTCACCCAAAAAATATATGTAAAACATGTAAAACGTGGGGCTATGAAACTCACCTTGAGTGAGCAAATACCAAGTGTATCACAAATAGTGCGTCAACGCATACTCAGCAAAATCGATCAGATGCAACCTATTTAAATTAAGGTCGTATAATACTATAACACATTGAGTAATCTCAACCATTCATAATCCTAATTAGCTAATCACATCTAAATTGTTTGATTGAAAACATATTATAATTTGTAAAAACATTTATAAATATCTTAATAATGTAATTATAAGTATTATTACCTGTAGGGTATTATTTACACCCTGGTATGTAGTAGTTACTCCTGGTAGTTATAGTAATTACACTGGTAATAAATTAGTTAATTCACCTGGAAGTTAAAGTTATCAGCTACTGGTAGTTAAAATATTAAGTTTTTACTCTACCTGGTAGTGTTGTAGTTACTCCTGGTAGTTATAGTTATTACTACTGGTAGTATATTAGTTACTCCTGGTAGTGTTGTAGTTACTCCTGGTAGTTATAGTTATTACTACTGGTAGTATATTAGTTACTCCTGGTAGTGTTGTAGTTACTCCTGGTAGTTAAAAGTTAATATACTACTTGGTATGTATTTAGTTACTACCTGGTAGTTATAGTTTACTCCTGTAGTTATAGTTGATTACTAACTGGTAGGTATATTAGTTACTCACTGGTATTATAGTTTACCCTGGTAGTGTATAGTTTATTTTCAAAGTCTGACGCCGCTATAATGACCCACTAAATCACATTTTCATGACTCGGGTTCTAAAGAGAATTTATGCGAAACGATATTTTGAACAACTTTCCAGTTCTGTCCGAGACCCGAAACTCGACCGAAATGGGCGAAAAAGCACTCGCATCAGATCTGATGCAGTGTATTAATTACCAAAAAGCCAGATTTTGCCCCCGCCTTACGACCCGTTATCACTCGCTTTTAGACTTAAAGAACCTCGCGGGGAAGTAAAACGACCTTCCGAACGACTTTCATGTTTCGGCCGAAGGCCGAAACGGACTCGAAAGTGCCGCAAATACCATCTTAAAAATCCTGACAGAAACCACTAACTTAACAAATGCTGGATTTTTATACCTCGAATATATACCTCGTTTTCGCTCTAACTTTTTCATTATAATTCCGTTTGACAAGTTTCTTACCTTTTCGGAATCGTCGTGAATCATACTACTTTATAAAAATATAAAATAAAATTGTTATATTTTACAATTTTGGACAGAATCTTTGAGTGATCCTTGTTGAAATCCATTTTTAACCTTGCTTTTATACCTTAACACTCTTGTAGTTAATCATTTTTACACCAACTTAATATGGTACAATACTTTCTCATCCCTTTTAACATGATATTAGCAATATCTCGAATATATATAGTGTGTCAAAATGATCATACAAGTACAAAACTCCATTTACATGTTAAAAATCCTACATGGTGATTCAAGCTACAATAGAACTAACATATGCATAAAATGAATATTGAAAGAACATAAAGGGTTCTAGATGACCTTATGGTGTATGATGATGAGATCAATGTAATCTAAACCCTTGTTTAGATAAAAAATCCAAAGCTTGCACAATGAAAATCCTAGCTTTTCCAAGATAAAACCCTGCTTCAGTTTTTCTTTAATTATCTTCCTTAATCAACCAACCAAGCTTCCAAACCTTTTTGTATGATCTTAGATATGATGTGAGAATGTTTATAAATGTTGTAGAATAAAATTTTGTGGATGGTTTGTGTTGGTGGTAGATTCTGCCGTGGGTAGGAAGGAGGAGTATAGTGGGAAAAGAGTGTGTTTTGCACTTAGTAAAAATAGAAGTGTATGTGTTTGATACTTGCACTAGTCTTATATGTATTATATACACAAAAACTAGTCAAAGTATGTACATAAGAGTCTTAGACAATGGGAAGGTCTATGGAAGACTTAATTGGTTCAAAAGAGGGATCACAAATAGGGTCTTTTAAGGAAAAAGTGTCAAGATAACATGAGAATTTATTCTTTGTAGCTGGAACATAAGACTTAGTTTGCAAGATATTTTGCATATTTCTTTTGTAACATCTGCTCCATATGCGGCCATATGAGATATATATATATTATTTTTTATTTTATTTATTGGGTATAAATGTGTTTGAATACTATAATCTATGGATCAAACCAAGACAAGAGTGATATGTGCGTTGTGATGGTAGAGAGAGATAGAATGGAATATGGATAATTGTATAAAATTAAATGTGTTAAAATGGAAACAACCAACAAACAACCCTCTCCAATGCTAGGCAGAGGATTATATAGTAAATGGAGGCCGGCCATGGGCTATGATGGGCTTCCCATGGGCCTTGGGCCGGACTAGATTACTAATCTAATCATTACACTAACTACGAGCTAAGACCTGTTACAACTTGGAAGTGACCGACACTTTTTGTGTTTCCAACAAACACCCCTAACATAGTCACTCCTTATACAAAACTTTAAGCCTTAGCATACTATGCTTTGTCTTTGAGGTCTTAGCACGACCATTTTGACTTTCCTCTGAGAATAGTTGTTAGTGATCCTCTGACTTTAGTATAGAGCATTTCCTTGAACTTGTATATGACATTGTTGATCTTGAGCTACTTTAGGATCATCAAACCAAGATAATCTCTTCGCTATCTTGTAATTTTGCCATCATTGTGGACTTGCGACGTTTCTGGACGCGACATGCCATACTTTCATGAATTGTTTGATTTGGAAAGCTTTAATGTTGCATCTTTCTTGAAAATTTTTAACTTTAACACTTCGTCACTTCGAGAAAGACGTTCGGTATCAGAGTGACAGAAACTTCTTTGAAATTCTTTGACTTTAATACTTCGTCACTTCAAGAAAGACGTATCGGTATCAGAGTATCGTAATTCTGAAATATTTACTTAGAGCTTTACAATGATGTCTTTATGTTGTCGGTCGGAGTATGAGCAGTGTTGGTCTAAATGATCTTGTGAGCCAGCCGGAAACATGAACCTCCACCACCGATCTTTAAATAGCTGCATAAAACGTTAGCAATAAAGCGGGGACGAATATGGCTTTGTCATTCGCCCGTGTTTGGTTGGAGTAACCTTCAAATCCGTGAGGATCGACCTGTGATCAGATAGATTCAATTTAAGAAGAATCTTCTTGACAGGATTTCCACTTAGTATTGAATCTTTCTAACACATAAGTATTAGATTCATCGTACTCAGCATGTTCTCATTATCGGAACGTCTCAAAGCAAGACAACCACGATTAGGAGTGAACCTGTGAGTTACAATCTCACCGATTGATATAGAAAAATCAATTTGAAAATCAATTAAACGTGTCACTTGCTAAAGTGTTTTGTGACACATCGGAAGTGTTTAATCATTTCAAATTCAATCATCAATCGGTGCATCATAACCTGGAACAAGTTTGATTCTTATAGAAACACACCATCGTTTCTTCCAGTTGTCAAAGTTTGATTCATAAAGAATCGCACAAGTTACCTACCATGAGCTTGTTTGATGTTGGCTCAAGCAGGATTTCCATCTTCATTGTGAATGAATTCACTCTGATGTTCTGGCAAAATCACAAGGATCTTGCGTAGGACTCTAATGATATTACTTGATATTCACATTGTGTGAGATAACAAGCTAAATTATGACAAGTGTCCTAATAGATAATGAAGGGATCTCTTTTTGGCACTAGACTCAATTGTGCACTTTAATTTTAGTGATCGGTAATCAGGCTGAGAGCTGAGTGCCACCTTTTCAAATATCAATTAACTCGGAGAGATGAAAGTCAATAGAAATAAGTGTATCTCCTTTGAGATTGAAACAAAGTCTTACTGACTTTCTGAGTGGCTTGGAGGAGGTTTTGTGCATAGCGATCACTGGGTTCCAAGACTGTCTTCAATGTCCAGACTACACCTGATTGTTTCTGACAGCAATAGTATTGAACCGTTCCTGCCTATGTGTATGTTAGGGCTTCTTTATTTCACCTTTATCTGATAACATTTCTTTTCATTCTTCCAACCCCATTCTATCTTACCGAGACTATCATAAATACACCTTTTGTTGGTTTGTTCCAATGTTAGCTCCATCTCAGTCCGGGACATTATTCCCTATTCTCACTTTTTTCATCCTTTTGAAGTCATACCTAAGGACTTCAACACTAACTAGTGGAGTACCCTGGGCAGTTCCTTCCTGTTTTGGCTGGATCATGGATCCGAAAACTACGCTAACCGCCATAAAACTTTATAAATTTAAGAACATGGTCGGTCTTTTGTATTTCCATCACGATCCTTACAAAAACAATGAAAATTTCAATCCAAAGTGTTTTTATATAAATATCAAAGATTTACCTTTTGGAGTTTTTCATCATCCACTAAAAGCTCCCCCTTAAACATGTGCATTCGTAAATCGTCGTACAAGCTAGGTGTGGTAGTGGCATTGGTCCATTTATTGTTGATCACTTTTGCAATACACATTAAGTCCAGGTTAATCCACAAATTTCCTCCCCTTATTCACCAAAATGTTAATCCCGTTGATATTTTGGAAATCGAATGATTAACCGTTCGGGGACAAAAATGATATATTCTAGCAGAATGGAACATATTTATTGCTCCCCCTACAATGTTTGAGGTTTAAAAGACAGTGCTTAGTACAATAAATTGAAAGATTTTGAATTTACTGAAGAAATTCTTAAAATTTTGTACTCGAGCCACTCCTTATTATCACCATAAATTCTACACTACATACAATCACCATGATTATTATGTACGGTAGGTTTGTAACCTGAATAATGAGAACATCATATGGATCCTTTTGAACGCTCGCCAGTAGGTCGCCTTTCGAACAATTTTCCACTCAAAGCAACGACTTTTCGTAAACTTCCTCATTAAACCTGACTAACTCTCAAGAGGATAGTTAATCAAATCTTTCACTGTCTAAGCATTCTTCAGCGTTGCTTTAAAACTTTCTTTCCAGTTATGAAAGTCTATTGCCATCAAACTTCGAGGATAGAACAGATTTCAGATACAAAATGTAAACATGACTTGTGATGTTGGGATGTCGGTGTTGATGTTGTTCTTAGCTTCCCCCTAAACCATCAATCCTTCTTGAGTAGATTCAAACTTTCTTTTAAGCCTGCATCAAGCAGGTCCATATGTATAAATCACATATATCCGAAGTACACATTAACCCTTTCAAGATTTGTTACCCGGCACCACCAAAGGTCAATTAAGTCCGATGAGCGCCTTTCTCTCTTCAGGATCATGATATAAATTGTAACACTCAACTAAGTCCCGGATATCACAATTATTCCTTCTTAAGTAGTCGAAATGGAAACACCTAAGTCAATTAAGTCCCAAATGTAGACATTTCTTCCTGCAGGATACTGACTATTTAAAGGAATCATCATACCTATGTGTACCTCTTTTATCAAATATTTCTACTTCTTTTAAGAATAAAGGCTTAGATTGACCGTTTGAGGAAGACATTAATTGATCACAAGGAACTTTTCCTTTTCTCCACATTAAATAATTATACTCCTAACACATACTTACTTCCCCTGGGACTCAAAGATGCATACTGGCTATGACGAGATGTCTCTTCCTACAATGTGATTGAAATACTAATTTTAGAATTAGGGCAACTGCGATCAAGAGTGGTGAAAATGATCAATTCCTTTGGGTTTCGAGATGATTAGGTGATGAAGATCAATATTTAAGTTGTACCTTAGAGATGAAACTAAGTGACTATGCTTGTTTGAGATGATGCGATCGGGAGAGTGTGCGTGTGTGTGTTTGAGTGTGTTTGTGTGTGTGGGGAACAGTGAAACCAAACGGGATGGGAGTTGGGATGTTACTTACCAACATTTCGACTTTAACACATTTGGCCCTTCTTGTTTAGATGACATATAAGTTTTGTATTTAAGTTTTATAAGGTAAAATCAAGTGAAACTATTAGCACTTGTGGTCCTTAAAGTTTTATACTCGCACACCTATAGACTTAAATGAGCAAACTATACCCTATAGGCATAAACAAGTAGCACATAAGGCACACGCAAGCTAAAACAAGTTAACTTTTGCACAAGAGATAGACCGATATTGTTTAAAACCTTTTTCCTTTAACAGCTCATTTTATCATGACAAAGAAATTTGACATTCTCTCCCCCTCAAACAATGACCCGTTTTCTATTGAAAGAGCTGTAGTCGTTGTTTGAGAAGTCAAATGTTACATGAAAAATATTTTCAGATGATGGAATGATTTTATTTTTGAAAGACAACAAACACCATGGTAAATAAGATTTCTCTTATTTATACACATAGATGCACTGAAACGTACACTTATGGATAAGTATGAAGCACGGGTTGTGATACAAAGTAATCACAAGCCTTTGCATGGTCATAAAGTAGACCATGCCCGAGAATAAATTCCCGTTGAGAGGTCAAGTTTTCTTTTTGAAATACTTGCCTTTGAGATGATGACCGGGTTGCTATCTGAAATAATAGCAAGCCATATGGCATGTTTTGAAAACATTTGAAACTTCTGCTCGAACTTCATTTACAGGCTTGTATCATTGTTGAATGACATTTCTAAGACCGTAAATGTTATCGATTTTCAGAAGACATGCCATTTGAAAACTGCTTTTTGTATTTTTCTCATTTTTTAATTTTGTATTTTTGTTTTTATAAAGGTTTTATAAAATGAAAATCTTTTTGGCTTTTCTGATTTTATATTTTTATCTTTTGTTTTTATAAAATTTATATAAAAAGAAAATATTTTTGGTTTTTCTGAGTTATATTATATACATATGATACAAAGGATATTCGAATAGGTACCACCACTATTCGTCAACGTCATCTGCCAACTTTTTCAGAGTCTCCGGCGTAAAACTTCGCATACCCAGCTTGTTGATTAGAAATTCAATTCTTTCTCGGCCAAGAGCTTTAGTGAAGATGTCCGCCAATTGATACTCCGTATTGACAAAGTAAAGTTCGATCACACCATTTTCAACATGCTCTTTGATGAAGTGAAATCTGATGTCTATATGCTTGGATCTGGAATGTTGAACGTTGTTGCAGCATAAGGCAATAGCGCTTTTGTTATCACAGTACATTGGAATTTTATTGAATCCAAAGCCATAGTCGGTAAGTTGTGATCTCATCCAAAGGACTTGAGCACAACAACCGGACAAAGCAATATATTCAGCTTCCGTACTGGATATCGCAGCGCTTTTCTGCCTTTTAGACGACCAGCTCACAAGTCTATCACCCAAAAGTTGTATACTACCAGATGTGCTACGGCGTGTATCTTGACAACCAGCATGATCCGCATCTGCAAATGCTGTTAGTGCAAAGGAAGAATCCTTCGGATACCAAAGACCCCGATGTACGGTTCCTTTTAGATACCGAAAGATCCTTTTTACCGCATTTAAGTGCTTTTCGGTAGGCCGAGCCTGATACCGGGCACACATGCATATAGCAAATTGTAGGTCAGGTCTACTGGCTGTAAGATAAAGGAGGGTGCCAATCATACCACGATAGTGTGACTGGTCGGCCCAGTTTAGTTGACAAACCCGGTTTGCCAAAACAAAATCTCTATTACACGATCCAAGCCCAAAATAGGTAATGGCAAATCACGGCCCACATTCCTATCTGCTATATGATTTAGGAACTTATGATATAAGTACTCTGAATCCCAAATAGTACTATACGTACACATTTTTTGTAGAATCTTAAACGAACTCGTTTTTTTTGAACCATGTCCACTATTCATCTTAAGCACTGTAGCACTGCTACAGTGCTACAGTGCTGGGCCAAAAAGAGGCCCAAAAATTCTAGCCCAAAAATTTGGGCCGGCCCAATTAGTTTTTTTTTTAAAATTGTCGGCACAAAATAAGGAGGAAGAAAATGTTACAAAAGTACCTGACGCATTCAATAAAAAAAAACCCGCGGTAATTTTAAGAATCCTAAAACGGCGGGCCCAAAAAATCAAAGCCCAAAAATTTGGGCCGGCCCAATTAGTTTTTTTTTTTTTTTTTTTTTTTAATTGTCGGCACAAAATAAGGAGGAAAAAAATGTTACAAAAGTACCGACGCATTCAGATAAAAAAAATAACCCGCGTAACATTTTACTAATTACTTAAACAGATAGGCCCAAAAAATTTGGGACCGCCCAATTAGTATTTTTTTTTTTTTTAATTTGAACGGCAACAAAAATATGGAGGAAAAAATGCTAAAATACAAACGTATCGACACTTCAGATAAAAAAATATCCCGCGGTAACATTCCGAAATTTGACTATACAGACAAGAATAAAACCCGCACTAATAAATATAAGCCAAAAACAGCCAAAAAATTGTGGCCGTCCCAATTATTTTTTTTTCTTCTTTTTTTGTTTTTATTTTTTGTGGCCGACAACATAGGCTAAGAAAAAAATGTTACAAAATACCTGACGGCATTCAGATAAAATAAATACCCCGTTACCATAATACCCGCGGTAACATTTCCGAATTGACTTAAACAGGCCCAAAAATTTGGGCCGGCCCAATTATAAAAAGATACCCGCGGTAACATTTCCGAATTGACTATACTGAAAAAGTAAACCCGCACCATTAAATATGAGACCGACAAAATAAACTCGCACAAAATTAAAGGAAAAAAAAATTAATGAGACGCAACAACGCGCGAAAAATTAGCGCCCCGCAGTAACGTGCAGGAAAAAATAAACTTACACTATTAAACATAAAAAAACGCGCGAAAAAACAAATAAAAATAAATAAATAACACATTTCACAAGTAAAACTACGTCGTTTTGGCTATGCTACAGCGCTTAAAATGAACAGTGCTACATTAGCGCTACAGTACCCCGGCCCAATGGGCTCGGTTACTGTTCATCGGCAAAAAGAAAACTTTATTATCCCCCTCCTCTTTTTTAGCCAAAAATAAGAAGAATTTTTTTTTTACAATAAGTACTCTCATCTTTAACTATTTACGACTTTCTATCGGCCTGGGCGAAAAAAAAAAACGCGCGATTGTCATTTTATATAAGAACAAAAACAAACTATTAAACATGAGACCGAAAAAATAAACCCAAAAAAAAAATTAATGCCCCACAACAACGTGCGAAAAATTAACGCCCGCAGCAACGCGCGGTTAATCTTGCTTGTTTAGTCTTCATTTATAATCTATAATATTCACACTTTTTTTCATTTTAATGAAGTTTCTTTGGCAAGTTTATATTTTTATAGGGCCTCGTTTGTAATTGTGGCACAAGGCCATCAGTATAGTTGAGTTTAATCACCCTTCAGTCAGGATGGAGGTTGCCAAATAGTTGTTGAAATCCATTCCCTACTCCGCATATCTCTTCTCTATTTCTTCTCAACTACATATAAAACATTTTCAACCTTTTTTTTCGACAATGTTGAAAACTTAAATTTTATATATGGAATGTTGAAAACTAGAAATGTTGAAAACTATTTATAGAATCCTGAAAATAGTCTATCCAATGTTTTGGAAACTATTAAATAATTTATTTATGGAATTTTTTGGAAACCGGATACTTAATCGACCCGATCGAGTCATCGGGTTACCGTTTCGACCACCGGGTCAAACCGGGTTTCGAAAAATATAATAACCGGTTTAATTTGACCCGTTTTTCGACCGGAACGGTTCAACCGGTTGAACCAGCCGGGTCAAACCGGGTTTCAAAACCTTATGTTCAATCCCCAAATCCTCAAACTTTTATTATTTTCGTTTATAATCTATAAACTTTTTTTTATCACTCAACTATCTGCCGCTATAAAATCCTGTTGCATGTTAAGAATTATTGTTATAGTTGAATGATCACATGTTACAACCGTTTGCAATAACATTTTGATCTTTTCAACGTTCTATTTTGAACGTTACATGAAACACTTCCCACAATATTGAATATCGTTAATTATCTGCCGCTAGGAATGTCCGGTGCTATGCACGGGTACTCGTCTAGTGTTCTATTTATAAGGTTTAAAACTTTTGGACATTTTCTCGATGTGTCCGTGTCATCCTTGCGCAGGCACACTCTTCTTATATTTTACACCATTCCTCTTTAAGGTTGTACGAAAACAACATGTTCTGTCCGGAAACTCACTTTATAGTATTTACAATGTAGGTATTATTTTTTCCTCGAATGATAAGCATATCGAAACAACCTACTTGATAATGTCAGTGTTAGAGTTCATCTTTTCTACATGAGTTACTAAATTGGTATTAGGGAGAATTAAGATTTTAATATGCCCGTCAATAAAAATGATTGCCACCCCAATTGAAACCTAGTGTCCGATTACAGTAACTAATTAAAATCCATGTCCATGGAATAAATTAGCGAGTTTTTATGCATCTACTAATTGATATCAAAACCGAAACCTGTTAGAATATCACTGCAATGGAGACGATCATCGTTGGATAGCAATTATGAACCATCTATGCGTCTCTTGCTTCAAACACGTTGGTACGAATCTTGACAACAATGTCATACAAAAGCATAGATCTCAGCTTGTTAAAGTACTTAGGGAGAGAGATCAGGTGTATGCTTGATCATTTATAAAATTGTAACAAATCAGGATCATCATAGTACCTCTCTCACCCTAGAGACAAGAGCATTCTCTCAAGCATTCCGTACCAAGTGACCACTTGGTTAGTGGCTACATGAACTAATACCTTACACGACCTAATCCTTCACGGGAATGATTGTCCAAGAGTCGGACGACACCGTTCTTGAACACCCAAACACCCGACAAGATGGATTAAATGTGTACAAAATGATAGATTGAAGATGTTGAGAGTGGATATATGGTCATGAATGTTGATATAAGGCATGGGTGCATATCAAAAAGATTATGGAGATGCCAAGTAAGGAAATATTCGTGGGGACCTTGAGGTGCAAGGATACAGTAGGTGTCTTATTTTTGTACATGCTTAACCTATTGATACTAATGTCTATATCGACTCAAGTAGTTAACGTTTCGGCCCTTAATGAAACTTGTGCCTGCAGCTGGTTCTTCATGAAAACTCCAATCAAAATATTCCAAATTAAGCAAAGCCAAATCAGAACCAGGACATATCCTTCTTCCCGCACCAAACGGCATCATCTTAATCCCTTTACTTCCCACTTATATCAAGAGAGAAAATTTATATTCTATGGCTCAATCTGAAAGGTTATTGTTTATAGGTTTTTGAACATTATACAGGTGGGGTCAAGTTTTCATATTAGATGCTATTTCCGACTAAAACGCTGAGTAAACAGTGAATGTCTCTTTGCTGGAACCTTGGGCTTGCTCTTTGCAGCGCCCTTTTGTCCAGTCCTGCAAAGAGGAGAAGAATATCAAAGCAAATAATTATGTCAGAAAAGCAAAATGTCATCAATAAAGAAAACCTTATAAATCAAAATCGAAATCATCGTTATCTTTGAAATCTAATCCACTCTTGAAGACAGACCTGGCACTCATGGATCCCTTTAGTCGAGCCTTTTGAAGTGCTATACCATCTGCATCGTCTTTCAGTATTTCCATACATGCTGCATCATCACCAGCACTTGTAACCTGTCATAGAAGCAAGTGACCTACTTGATTCAAGCTCCAAGTGATTATCTCAGTATGACAAGATATGATTAAGTAAAACCTCTTCAAGAAGTTGATTTTGATCCTCCAAACTATGATAGTACAACTCGGCCCCTCTGTCTGGTGGAGGCAGGCTTGTTATCACCTGTTGATTATACAGTAAATAGACGACACAATAAAAATGTTACGTTGGTCCCATTCACTTGAAGACTGAAACTGAAGATTTACCTTAAAACTATAACCTTGATCAATCAGAAACTGCTGCCTCTTAGTTGAGAAGTACATTTCCTGCGTCCCAAAATACACCAACTCAGAGTGTAACTATGGCTTTGCAAATTCTGGATCAATCATAAATCGTTAGCCGTTACTTATATTACCTGTGTATCTGTAGATACCAAGGAGTAGAAAAATGCATTGTTTTCCTCTTTTCCTCCCGCCATTCTATCCTGGAGGGTACCCTATACTTGATGAAAACATTAAGAAAAGTCACCTTTGTGGACAAAATAGGAATATAATAGATCAAAAGTCAAAACCACAAATACCTTTGCTCTAAGAATACGTCCGAGCCGTTGCGCTTCTTGACGCCTTGAACCAGCATGTGACGAAATTTGAATAATCACATTTGCCTCAGGAATATCTATAGAATTATCTCCGACCTAGAAGAAACAAAAAAGTAGTGATTTAACCATTCAAGAGCAATGAAAGAAACATACTACGTATGATCTACAAGGGTATTTTAGGAAACATACCTTTGAAAGGAACACAGTGTTAACATCCTTTCTGGTTTTGAAAGCCTCTAATATCTTTGTCCTTTCAATATGGCTGCACAAGACATATAACGTTCCTCATTTGGACACATGCAAGGTAAAAGCTTGTTTTAAAACCTGTAAGCAAGAATGGACCTTGTTTCACCATAAATCATTGGTTTGTGTAGCTTCTTTGCATATTTCTCGAGTGCAAAAATATTGTCGGAAAAAACGATTATCTTATCCCCACGCTCCTGTTCATGGTAACGGATAAGAAACTCACAAGCTCTAAACTTGTTCGGGTTCATCACACATAATGCCTTCAATTTGAAGCAAAAAATACACAGTTATCAGTTGAATAATATAATTTACCAGAGATCGTTTAATACTTACAAAGCTAGCTTAGAAGATTATAAGTGTAAACATTTTTAAACCATCATACCTTTTTCTTAGAATTTTCTTTCGTTAGATATTCAGCATAAAACTCTTTTGTCATCGGACACCGCACTTCAGCACATTGTACATTGGCAATATACCCTCCTTTTACCAAATCCAACCAATTTGCCTCGTACAGTTTAGGACCAATAAGAAAATTTAAATCCGTGATCTTTTCATCCTCCCTAACAAGTGTAGCAGTAAGCCCAAGCTTGCAGTGGGATTTAGCAACGCTAATGACTTTGCGAAATGTGGATGCAGGAACCACATGCACCTGAACAAGTGACACAGTTAAGAAGAAGGTTTAGTTTCACAAAATTAAAGTGAAACATCACACAGATGAAATGATGTTGTTACCTCGTCCATGAGTAGCAAACCCCATTCTCTATTTCTTATCTCCTCGATGATCTTTTCAGACTCTTGAGATCGCTTACCATCAAAAGCAAGCATGCTATAAGTGGTCACAACAACTCCAGCATCCCCACATAACATTTTTTTGCTATCAGATGTAAACTGACAAATACGTCCATCAGGAATGTTTGACCACAACTTGAACTGATAAGCCCACTGATCCACTGACACAGCATTTGTTGCCAAACAGAGACAACTTTTCTTTATTCGGCAGGCTGCAGAAACACCCACTAAAGACTTTCCAGCACCACAAGGTAACACAATGATGCCAGACCTTGCTCTACCTGCAAAAAGGGGAATAGGTCAAATGGGTCAAACTGTTCTAAACAGGTTAAGTTTCTCACAAAGGCTATTTTTATGCAAACATCATAAATCATTCTTATCGAAAGATAGAGATTACATTCCAATAATAATTTATTTTATTCTTTTGTCAATTTAGAACAGAATCAAACTCAACAGTAGCAGAACCAATAGGACCTGTCATTACCATTTCCAAACATCCTACTAAGACTCTTCTCTTGATAGGGCCGTGGTTGTGCTTGAGGCTTTAATTCCATCTCAACGTCCGGATTGATCTGATGTGTACAAGTAAACAATTACCAATAGTAGAAAACGACTACAAATTCCACAATCTATATTATCTATGCAAAAAGACATGTACAGCTTTGAGAACTCACAGTATCATTGTGGAAATCATACTCCTCCAACAAGGGATAATTTAGAGCATTTGGCAAGCATCTTTGCTTTACATTTTCGACCTGTCAAGTAAATTTGTTAACTCAATGAACTATTGTTCTGATTCGGATGGCCACTTTTACAGCCAAAAATGCAGAAGATTTGTCAAAGTTCCCAGTCAAAGAGATGCAGAAAGATACCTGAGCAGGATCAATTTCAAACGAATGGAGTTCTTTCTCTTCAGCTGCAGCTACCAACTGTGTTTCGTTTAACAACTCATCATGTGTGCATTCAGTTTCACCAATCGCTCTACTAAAAGTAAATCCATAGCCACCCTAAATGCAAAAAGTGGGACCAATATGAATGCCAAAAAATAGCAGGAAAAAGTATATAATGGACACGCCTAGATTCACATATGCTTTTCATTTATTTTACATGTTGCTAAAACATAGTATTATATGCCAACGATATGAATATTGTCTAATGAAACAACTCTTAAAGTTCTACCGCCAATTTCAATTTCTGCATCTACATCAACACAATCCTCATCAACAATAACCAGATAAAAGATTCATAATCGCCACATAAAAAATATAAAGCAAAAATAGACCTCGTTTAAAACTCTAGCTCGAGATATCACTTCATCACTTAACAATCTCTTCAATACCTGCAAATAAGCATTGAATAAGGAACTAATGACTAGATATCAGCATCCGTTATGTATAGTGTAAAAAGATGAGCAATCTTGCCTCTGGGAAAGGAGATTCAACTAGGTATCGATTTTTCTTTAAAACGAGCTTTACTTTTCCATAATTTGCTGTTGACGCATGAATAAAGTCGACCATCTCCTTAGGGAGCTTGGTCTTTGCAAGCTTGTTCAAAACAGATATAATGGTCTCAGTTTCTAAACCCACCGACACGGCCGCATAAAGTGACTGGGGAGTGAGATTGTATTCATGCAAAGACTCCGGTCTATAAGTACAAAAACCCCAAAGCCCATAAGATCTCAAATCTTATGCACATAGATATAAACTATCAGTCGATATGCATACATATACTACCTGCAAAAAGGTTCGGCGATAGCAGTTAAGAAATCAGAAGCTTGTTTATACAAAGGTGAGAAGGTCTCAAGAAAGATCCGTCCATCTGCACAAGCCCATAATGGGCGATTGGCGTGATCTGGTTTAAGTTCCAGTTTTGTATAATCTGTCTTTTTTCCTTCTCCGTCACCTTAAATACATGAATAAAACATATTCAACCAGTTCATTCCCATTGGCACAACCACAAAAACACGACAACATAATTTGCTAGTCATACGAAGATACCATATTGATCATCTTCACCATAGGATGCTTCCTCTTCCTCAATATCTGCAGCGCGATAGTCCTCCTGCATTATAACCCATACACCATTCCCTTAGTTAAGTCACCAAATACGTATATATCATAATCTTTCAATCCTTGTGAATTACTAAATTAGTTAAAGAGCTGTAAATTTCGTTATTTCCAATATTGGCCTATTGTTTCGGCTTATACAACTGGCTTATGGCTTATTTGATTTTAGGCTTATGTTTCATAAGGACATTTTTTGTGGCTTATTTTGAAACTTTTCAGCTTATATAAGCTTATCATGATAAGCTTATATAAGTCGAAAAGTTTCAAAATAAGCCACAAAAAATGAGCTTATGAAACTTAAGCCGAAAACCAGGTAAGCCTTGCTTAAGCTTATATAGCCGGCTTATGGCTTATTTGATTTTGGGCGTATGTTTCATAAGCTCACTTTTTGTGGCTTATTCTGAAACTTTTCGGCTTATATACGCTTATAATGTCATGGTAAGCTTATATAAGCCCGACTAAGACACAAAAAATGAGCCTATAATACATAAGCCGGAAACCAAATAAGTCATAAGCCCGCTATATAAGCGGAAACAAAGATTGTAATTTACTACGTAGTACATATTCTTTTCCATAGGAAGGAAGGTTTGATTCTAGTTCAATAAATACAATGAAAATACAATATTTCAATTGACGATGGCTACTATACGACCTATCAATAAGCGGTGACCTAACGGTAAGGCATATATATCCTAATGTACGTCAGTTAAGCCGCGCATATATAAATATTTATCAACCAACCAACCTGGTATGATAATATTTTTTGTTTCTTGTAAGGTCTTCTTCGACTTGTCTCGTGACCTGTGAATTCAAAAACATCAATTTTAATTAGGGTTTTTAACTGTTTGTTATTAGACTAAAAGACTAATTAGGGTTTTATTTTTTAATTATTATTATATTTGTGATTAAAATTAGAATGTACCACGGTGTTCCATGATTGAATTATTAGATTCTTCGATCAGTTCATAAGAATTTGAGATATTGGGGGAATGGTTTATTTGGGTGTAAAATGAGTTTGATCTGATGCTCTATTTATAGGCTTTGGTTTTTATCAAGCGGTTTCTACGCGGGTTCAGTTGCAATGGATTGAACTTTGAAAAGGCCCTATTATGCGTATGCCATGTGGCTCATTGTGGATCAGTGGATGGCCTAAGTAAGACCCGAATACCGATGAAAGTTTGAGGGTTAAAAAATATTTTTAAGCTTAGAGTTGAGTTTGGCACAAGGCTTTTAGAGGCTTATAAAGGATTGAGCTTATGAAATAAGATAGCTTTATAAATAAGTTTTGTTTGTCACAACAGCTTTTCAAAGGCAGAGTGTTTGCAAACCGAACCACAAAAACCCCTTCTTACAAAAGAACACGTATTTATTTAGGTGTTAACAATATCAATTGTGACAATCGATATTATAAAGTTAAAAGAACATGTATTTATTTAGGTTTTACCATATTTGTTATGTCAAGAAGAAATAAACAAAAACATCTCAAACTACATCGTCAAAAGACATACTATTTTAAAAAGCTTCCTCAATTTTGTTTTCTTTTTATTTTGTGTGATAAATAAATAGTACAGTATGGAACATAAATGTTACCTAAACACCCCTCATATACTTTATTTTCAAAACTAGCTCATATTTTAAACAGTAGAGTTTGTATTAATTCATTTTACTGATTTAAATGTTTTATGAATATCTTTTTTGTAAAGCCATTCAAATTCAAGGACATTTGTGTTTGTTTATTTACTTAACCAATGTCAATAAACTCAGTTTCTGGCACTTTTTTTTGTCGCTTCGTAACCTGTAACGACCATTGTTATTATAGCATTTAGAAAAGCGCAAGTAACAATTTACTTATGTATTACTTTATGAATAGTAACTATGTTAGGGGCCGAATCCCACACGTTGCGACGGGGCATTTGTATACGTTTCATTAATGTAAACAATCGAAGACACACCATAAACCGACTTCTATTTTCAACAATATCAACTAATTCTTATATTCACCGAGTATAAACCCTTTACTCAAAAAAATATCAACTAATTCCATATAGACATAATAATCTCATTAAAAAATATATATTATACATGAATCCATAAAGAACAATCCTTTCAGGATTCTATAAACTGTATCATATCCTTTCACAATATCAACTAATTCCAATACTTTATTTAATGGTTTTCCACATCCAAAGATAGCAACTACAAAGTGTTGTTCATATATAACATCTTTAGCAACCGAAGATGGCATGGCCCTAAAATGACAACGTGTAATCTTATGGACACTAAACCTAACGCTGTTTTATTTTTTCTATACCCGCTGAAATATAGAGGGGTTCAACGTTTCATCGAATTCAATGCCTTTTAGACGACTGCTGAAAGCTTTGCTGTTGTGAAGACGCCACCTCCACAGATCTGCATCCTCGATATATTTAAACAGCTTCCGAGAACATTCAAACTTATGAATACCAGATTCACTTTTAAAATTGTTTCCATTTTCAAGAGCTGATAGTTTCTCCTTTAAATTAATCATAGGCAATGGTAGCCCTACTCTTCCCATATGGCCATATCTATCACTTTTGTCACATTCTCACTGGAAAACTCACCTTCAGCAAGCATCTTGAGTGCAGTTTTAAGACATCCAATATTATCACTCTGCACAAATCAAAAGATAACCAAAACAGCTGAACAGATATAAAAAAAATGCCAAAAAGGGCACAGGTAGGAAAACTAGGACAGCTTTGGGTTAAAACATGTGATGTGTACAGGTCAAAATGGGTGCACGTTCATAAATAAATGGGTTGAAAATGCTACATACACATATAACACCTAGTACAGTAACAAAACGAAGCTATATATGTTGTGTAAAGTGGTGATAAAGCAGACGTAATTAACGTTGAGATGACAAATATATATAATGCGAAACTTACATCTCCTATGCAGTCCCATCTTTGCCTTCCTTGTATGTGGCGTCATCACCTATGTCAGCATGCCTTAGTTGCAACTTCCTTTCAGCTCTGTGCATGATGACCTAGGATGGATATCAAAGCAGCAAGAAGTTAAGAACGTTTAGTTTAAGAAGTTCTGCTATAAGTTATGACTTACCTCCTCTATAGTCCGCTTTTATTGGTTACGACAGTTTGAAAAGCACCAGCTTATACAATTCTTTCAAATTGGTAGCAGTCAACTAATCAATAGATTATTATCTAACTATTCCTAAGTATTTCCTCCTATGGTCTAGTGGACTGATTGATTTCTTTAAAAATTGTGTACATAAGCTTACAGTGTTTTATACCTAATCTTAGCTCTTTTCTTCACCATTTGATGATTATCATCTTCCTTTTGTTAAACTATAGCAATTTGCATAGACTTTCACACATGGTCAATGAAAATCATCATGTTTTGTCGTAAAAACGGTTTAATATAATATATTAGGAGATGTTAAGTCGAATAAAGTGGACTCTCACTTTTTCCACTATCCCACGGATGGACCATTAAACTGATTATAAAGTAAATAGCTAGAAAAAGGTACACAAACCTGGTTGCTCAACTCATGATATAGCTAGAAGAAATCCAGCAATCCAAATAAACAAAAGCTGTCAAAAGGAAGAGAAAAAAATAAGAGCTGATCCAACAACGAAATCCAGAACCTAAGGCACAATCGGAATGAAGCATTTCTCAATAGCCAAATCAATATATATATATATATATATGGAGTTACAAACCGACTAAAGCCGAGAATTTGTAACAGTGAAACAGAATTAAAATAAACCATCTTCAAAAGTATGTGATGGATTAAAAGTAACGCATACCAAATGTTTTAGTGCCTGTAAATTTGTCGTCTTTAGTGCATCGACATTGGAAGCTCACACATGTAACAGTTTGCTACAAACCCATTTCCGGCAGAGAAACACAATTGATAATGCATGAATCGACCCGGTAAGATTGCTTTTACCTGAACGTATTCGCAGAACCACAACTCCGAAAGCATATACATCAGTCTTTTTCATGAATTTGCCTGTTGTGATATACTCGGGAGCCATGTAACCTAGCGCAGCACTAACTTTGAGCACTGAGTAAACAATGTCATCTGCTAGTAGCTTCAGTAGAGCCTGCATCTGTGATCAACGGGTAGTATTGCTGGTCGATGAGGATCTTTTCCATTGATATGTTCTGATGAATCATCCCTCGTTTTTCTCGTCGCTTCTGTGGAGGTATGCAAGTCCTGAACACTTATAAAACAATATAGCGACAGTTTAGTAAAGTTTCTAATCTGTTATGATAATATTGAAGCAAAACAGTAACTTAAAACGCGACTAACCGTTGGCTATGCCATTGATGATGGAAACCCGTTTGGCCGGTCAAGTACATGTCTTTTTCTTATATCTTTGATTAGAGGGTGTTTCGGATTGAATATTTTAACTGCTTATTTTGTGACTTATTTTAAAATTAGCATATGAGGAGATGCTTATTCATACGTACTTATATGCCATAATTGTAAGCTATTTGAAACACTTTTGCTTATAAGCTGTTTTTGTAAATAAGGATAACCTTTTTTTAATTTAGGCTTTTGGAGAGGGGAAAAAATGCTCCTTGTAGTTTCTCTATTTGTATGCAATATTTGTAGTCCTTCAAGCGAAAGACAAAAACAATTTCGATTCTA